>JAOVYX010018521.1:0-20012 GCA_035668315.1 Drosera spatulata
GAATTCGGTTACTGTTTATAGTTCCTTGACTTCTATACCCCTAAAACCCATTCGGTTTGTTTAGCCTTGTCACGGACCGAGTTCGTGACGACATAACGCTCACGTGTCTACCGGCGCGGAAAGTCGGGGGCGTTACACTGACAGAGGAGTATTCAAGAAAGATCTCATCATCTACTTTTGATACAAATTTTTCAGTATAGATTTTTTCATTAATATGAATGTAACATTTACATCCATAAACATGAAAACAGCTTATAAAGATGATCGTTCCCTTATATAGCTCACAGGGAGTTTTGTTGTATAATTTGTGTACAAGACATCTATTTAGAACATAACATGTTGTATTTACTTTCTCAACCCAATAATGTTTAGCTAATTTAGAGTCATGCACCATTGTCCAAGCAGCTTCTATTAGGGTCCTATTCTTTCTTTCTGCAACCTATTTTGCTGTGGAGTTCTAGGTGTTGAAAAAGTTGTGTCTAATTCCATTGTCATTGCAATACTGATCAAACCCATATTAATCAAACTTAGTTTCATGATCACTTCGTATTGCAACAACTTTTAAACCCTTTTTGGTTGAAATTTGTCTAAGATGTCTCGTTAACACATCACATGTATCACTTTTCTTGTGTAGGAAGAATAACCATGTGTACATAGAGTAATCATGTACAATGACTAATGTGTAGTTCTTCTTTCTCAAACTTTCAACCTCTACTGGACCAAATAGGTCCATGCACAACAGCTCTTGCACCCTTACTTTTTGATCAGTATTGATACGTTTAAAGTTTGTCTTTGTTTGCTTGTCATGTTAACAAGAGGCACATAGTTTGTCCTTATAAAACTTAATTTTTAGCAAGCCTCTAACTAAATCCTGAGAGGCCAGTTTTTAAAAGTTTTTAAAATTTAAATGTGTCAGTCTCCTGTGCCAGAGCTATGATCCTTTTTCTATTTCATTTGTGTAGAAGCAAGTGGTGCCATTGGTTGAAGAGTTCATGAAATCCACAATGTAAACATTGCCATGTCTTCTCTCAATCAGCTTAACCTCATTCATTTTGAGATTCCTTATTTCACACAGGTCTTTGCTGAAGTTAT
The DNA here is from genome assembly GCA_035668315.1 of Drosera spatulata. Lineage (NCBI taxonomy): Eukaryota > Viridiplantae > Streptophyta > Magnoliopsida > Caryophyllales > Droseraceae > Drosera > Drosera spatulata. The sequence continues at coordinate 1,093 of JAOVYX010018521.1, forward strand.
ATAATAACCCTTATCACGTAATTGATTTATAGACAATAGGTTATGACCAATTCCTGTGTGAGACGACCGTTAACCACCACTGCACAGGAAACTGTGGAGATACACCGACTGATCAGAGCAATCCACTTCTGTGAGAAGCCCATGTATTTCATGACGTCCAACACAAATTCCCATTCCACCATATCGTATGCTTTAGACATGTCAAGTTTCATCATGAACTTGTCATACTGTCCATGGCATTTATGTTACATGGAATGCATAGTCGCAAATGTGACTATTACATTGTCAGTTATTAACCGGTCCTTTACAAACACACCCTGAGCATCAGAGATTAGATGAGGGAGTGCCTGACGTAGACGGTTAGCTAGGACCTTCAACACCAGCTTATATACCACGTTACAGAGGCTTATGGGGCAAAACTGAAATGCTTTCTTCGGATACCTCACCTTCGAGGAGAGAGAAATGTAAGTAAAGTTGACTTGAGACATATCCCCTCCTTGATTCAGATAATTAAGGACCAGACTCGTCACCTCATCGTCCACCGTATTCTAATGAGTCTTGTGCTTTGCTCGAGCCCAGCTGATTGAGAGCCGTTTTCACCTCTTCTGTAGTAAACGCAAGGTCCAATTATTGTTTTACCTTATCAGGAAGCTTAGATCGCCATCCATCAAAGTGAAACCCATTACCTTCATACCTCTGAGAAGTAAGCAAGTTCATGAAAAGAAATTTCTGATCTGATATTATGTCAAGGAATTGATTTTAAGTCAGGCGTTCATATTTTTAGGTGAATAATGCATATCATGACATAATTAACTGATCATCTCCAAAACAAACAATGAATACTTCCCCCAAATCATCTCCGCATCAAACCCTTCATCTCCACTCTCCTCCTCCCCACTCCAACCAGCACTCGCCATTGATGGCCCCACCACCGACGCCGCCGACTCCGATTTACTGCTGACAACCACCGCCGGCGGCGTGTGCAACGGATCACGGCCATGGCGAATTTGCTGGCTCAGTTCCAGTCAATCAAATCCTACTGCAATCACCTCGTCATTGCCGGTACACTTCACCTCCATATCTCATCTCTCGCTTTCTCAGTTACTGTTATGTTTGATTTAGGGAATCTGCAATTGAGGATTGTGGTGTGGTGCCTGTTTCTCGAGATCTTGTGTTTGGGATTGGGGATTTGTTTGGTGTTGGTTGATTTGATGAGTGATCAAATGTGAGATCGTTGATGGTGGAACTTCCAATGTCGGCGGTTGTCGATGGTTGTTCCTTTTGGTGGATTGCTGTTTCATTGATGCGGGAAGCTCATGTTCTCTTCTGATTTCTGTTTGCATTGTTTGGAAAAGAATCCAGGATAGCATAGAACTGTTTTCCTGTTTTTTAATATGTGGAAATCGAAGCTCTACAACTCAACTCAAACTTACCTAGTGCCAACAAAGGCTCTCATCTGGAACGAGGTATGCTGAGTGAAGGATTTACAGTCTTGTCATGCAAACCGAGGGCAATTCCGATCAGAAATTGATCCGAGAACCAATGAATTATGGACACAATATTCTGATCAATAGTGCAAACTCGTCCTGCTAGAAATTTAGCTGACTGATTGGCTACCTAACATCAACCTCAATCTTGGTGCTGTATTCCAACTAAGGGAGGGTGACTAGGAATATTGATCAGAACCAGAAAATTCAGTTTTCTCTTTGCTGGTGCATGTACTGTCAATTTGCTCATGCATTTCCATGCTCTCTCTCTTGTCCACCAAGTTATGTAGACCCAATGTGATTTATCAAGAAATATCCAAAATCAATGGCTTAGAGGGACAGTTTAAGTGATGTCACAATAACAATTTTGGTTTTAATGTTTTAGGTGCCAATATCTAATATTCTAATGGTCTCAATTGAGAAGATGCTTGCATGTATGTCTAATTTGTTTGTGTAACATTTCTAGGGAAGGACTTTGGTACTTCTAGTATGCATTGATACATTGTGACTTTGTTGCAATCTCGCTTTTCCTGCACCACTTATTAGTATCATTCGTAATTTGTTTGTCATCTTTGCAGTTGAAGATGTTAGTGACTTGTGGCCTATTGCCAAGAATAAATTTGAAGAGCGACTGCCTTTCCAGAAGGCTTGCTTAAATAACAAGACCCGGAATCCTGTTTATCTTGAAAGACTACCAGCAGAGTTTATATTAACCACAGATGCAAGGCTTCGTAGTAGATTTCCACAGGACCAGTTACTATTTTGGTTTCGAGATCCATATGCAACTATCGTTCTGATTACTTGTGAGGTTAGGGTTTTAACTTTTGGAACATTTTATTTCTCTGTCTTGACGTTCAAGTCATTCTCAAGCAAGGCGGTTCATCTCATGTCATCTGTCGCATTTTTATGAAGGAAGATTTATTTTTTTACATTTTCAATTCTCCTCCTTTTCCTCGCAGGATCTTGATGAGTTCAAAACCATTCTTAAACCACGGCTGAAATTGATAGTTCAAAATGAGGAGCGAGAATGGTTCATTGTATTTGTTAATAAAGCTCACCCTAGCAATGATCACGCTAACAAGATGGCAAAAAAGGTATATGCCAAAGTGGAAGTTGAATTCAGCTCAAAGAAAAGAGAAAGGTGGGTTGATCGTCAATCTTCATCTGAGATTTGTGTTCTCTTTAAAATATATAAGCTAATTTTCCGGGCATGTCCTTTTTAATTTCTTGGATTGCTGACGGTTTCAGATTGCTGAATTACATTTTTTCGGCATGCGATGTATCACCATGATATACATAAGTTAGTGATTTTTTATTTTATTTTTTTCATTTTTCGGGTGTGGTAGGATGGTGAAAGTTGACTCTCTTTCATCTAGATATTTGATATGTTTGCCATTTGGTGATGCTATTATCTACATGCTATTTCATTCCCCATCCTTCTTGTAGTGTTGAAGAGAGCATAGAAAATGGTGAAACCTCCTGTTAGGTTACAGCGACCATTTTATTCATAACTGTATAAGAGAGGTCTGCTAGAAGCCAGAGGAGAGATTCTTTGCGTTCATGGAATCTTGAGCATACTGTATTTATCACATTGGATGTAGATTATTTCAGTGTTTTGAGAACTCTGGAGAATATGTTATAATTGTGTAGTGTTTTACCTTTTTGACTGTGAATGCCAATGATTTGTTGATGTCATATCAAGATTAATGCTAGTCGATCTAGCATTTAATTAATGATTGTCTAATTGTCATTCTTTTGGATTATTTCACACATCAGGTGCTGTAAGCTAGATATTCACTGGACTGAAGCTAATTTTTGGGATGACTTTGAATCGAAGATTATGGAATGCATCCGAAATTCATTGGACAGGAGAATCCAATTTTATGAGGATGAATTGCGAAAACTTAGTGAACAGCGCCTGATGCCAGTTTGGAACTTCTGTAACTTCTTCATTCTCAAGGTTCCGCTGACTTTAATCTCCTGGTCTGTATACTAGCTAGGAATAGTTCATGGTGTGTGAAGTTTGCGGAATAGGTTCCCGACCTGAATTAACCCTGTGAATTATTGCTCTATATTTTTTTTCCCTTCTTGGAAATAGATAACTAGTGTGGTCTACGTCAATTTTTTGGAAATGTCAATTCGGTTTTTGTTCCATAAACATAACCTGTCTCCGCTGGAGGTGTCATTATCAGTTCACCATCTTTATGCAAGGAATATCAGCACTCAATTGTTGAAAACTCCTGATTTTGCCTGTCTGTGTCTTTTGTTTCGTATTTTTGACAGCATTTTGTTGGCCGCCTGTAGGAAAGCTTGGCATTCATGTTTGAAATTACTCATCTTCATGAAGACTCATTGCGTGAGTATGATGAGCTAGAATTGTGCTATACAGAAACAGGTATTGAGGCCACCAAGATATCCTTGTACTCTTTGGGTTTTAACCTGCCTTGTCATTTTTGCTTGTCATGATCTTTTCAAAGCATATTCCTAGTCTTTTGAACCCTTTGGAATAATAAAATTAATCACCTGATTTACATGTTATAGAAAACCTGTGGGAGTGATGTTTTGTAGCGGTGTATAGCAGTGTTTCTCCATAAATTGTATTTCTCCATTTGTATTTCTCCATAAATTGTGCAAATTATGGATAGCACTTTGGTGATATTATTGGAAGGATTGGTTTAGCTATGATCTTTTCCTTTCCCTTTTTTAGTTTGTATGTCTCTCCTATTTCTTTTAGCATTGAGAAATTTTTTTGTCCTTTCTTTGTTTGGACTATGTCCTATCATATGATCTAATATACCCCATGATGCAGTTAACATGACAGGAAAGCACAGAGACTTTGGAGGGACTGAAGCAGGTGATGATCAAGCTGCACTACTGAAACCTGGGAAACCATTGACATCGATTGTTCAGGATGACTCATTTAGGGAGTTTGAGTTTCGGCAATACCTTTTCGCATCCCAAGCAAAGGTATAATAAATGATATTCATTTGATTTTGCCATATTGGGTTAGTTTGCCTCCCTGGAACTCTTTAACTGATGCGCCTGTTTGGATGGGCTTAAGTTTTAAATTGCTGCATGCAAGTAGAGCAGCAGTTTAACTTATATATTGAAGTTTGGGGTTATATTGTTTCCGATAGTTCATCCACCCTTTGTAGTCAGGGTTACGATCATTGCTAAAATAGGGAAGTGAAGCGAATAGGGTTTGAGAAATACCGAATTTCCGTTGACAACTGCTGGAATTGCGATGAACTGTTTTATATTTTTTTTCCGAATAGAACCATGTTTGTGTCTGTTAATTGCACACCAAAATGATTGATCATTCGAACAATTTTCTCGTTTATGCGAGAAGGGTGATACTAAAACACTGTCAGACTCTCTCTGTTGCTCACAGTTGGTTATTGTGCTTGAGATTAACAGTCTAGTTGCAGGTGTTTATTTCTGATTGGTTATACTGGTTCACAATTTTAAATATCTGAGTCATATGTTAGGAAAAGTATTTTCTGGTACAGAGTTACTGCATTGCATTTAGAACAGCAATAAGCTAAGAATGTGAGAACCAGACTTGCCTGATCCCATTCCTCGGATCTTCCAATTATCTGTTTCGGCATGATGTAGACGGTTAGACTTAGTGGTTAGTGATTATGTTTATGATGGTTCTGAAAAGAAATCTGCATTCCTGGCCTGAAGAGGTAACTGATGATATCCAAAGTTTAAATTTTGTTGATCAACCATCACTTCTGTCAATGGGACTCGCCTAATTTTCTATCATCATGTATTAGTTATTGATAGTTCAAGTTTTTCTTGCAGTTCTAGGACACTCGTTCTACACCTTTAGATTAGTCATTGAAAATTTTACAGTAAAAAATGATTTATTTTTTTTGTTTTTTGTTTTTGGGTATGGGAGGAAATTCTTGTATATGCTGGTGATGTCTGCTTTCTCCTTCCTCAGACTTTACTCGGTGGTGATTTATTCACATCAATATGGTTTGAACTTCGCAGCTTTTGTTCAAGTTAAATCGCCCATTTGAGGTTGCATCACGTGGTTATTCGTTTGTTATAAGCTTCTCCAAGGAACTGGCACTGCATGAGGTATATGTGGAGTCCCATTTTTTCCCCTTTATGTGTCTTGATACCTGAAAATATCCTAAACTTTTTAAATTTTGCACAACAGTATAGTATTTTCTTGGTGATCTCAATGTTTGTCCATGTCCAACTGTTCCAGAGCATGCTACCTTTTTGTATGCGTGAAGTGTGGATAATTACAGCATCCTTGGCTTTGATCAATGCAACCTCTTCTCATTACAATGATGGAATTGTGCTTCCGGAAATAGAAAAGGAATTTCACCGACTTCTGGGTGATCTTTACTCACTGTGCCGGACCAAGGTATGCATTTATATTTATATTCAAGGTATCATTGTTTGTTTTCTTGTTGTTATGCCTGATTAAGTTCAATTGCCTGTAACTGAGTTCATTTAACTCGCTCTCACTGAAGGTTCGAGCTCATAGAGAAAAATCTTTGGTTAATGGTTGAAGTATCCTTATTGTAGGCGGACTCTGCTAAAATAGGAGTTTCTCTATGGGGAATGATCAGATAGTTATCTTTCTTTCCTGTTTATTTCAGTTCAGTAAGATGAAATCTTAATTATGGCAGTTTATGAGGCTTGCTTACTTGATAGGATATGGAAAGGACATTGAGAGAACTCCTGCAAACAGGTAATTCATTCACGTGATATATTATATATTGATGTGCTCATGTTAGTTTCTCATTGCTTATTGCTGACTGGTATTTCTTTGAGGTCTCCAAGGCTCTTGTTAAATGTAATTTCTTCCCCCCTTGAACAGTGCTTCATTGAGCATGCTGCCTTGGCCAAAGCCATCAGTTTGGCCTTTGGTTCCACCTGATGCATCAGATGCGATACTTGAAAAAGAAAAGGCAAGTTAAACTGAGTTGCATAAGAGTCTATGTTTGATAAGTGTGTTGTTGGAATGAGGCAAATAAAAACCGTGCAAACTGATTCTAACACACGCTATGCGTACCTTAAATCACCTATGTGGGATTAAAACTAGGAAGCTGCTTCAATTACCATGTCAAACTGTCATGAGTACCACATGAGACTCTTCATAGGTTGGTCTAGCAAACTTGGCGGCAACATTTAATGCATTTGATGAAAGAAGACTGTGTTCCTCTATTGAAAGGTTTTGTTATCAAAATGAAAGCCAAGTTTCCAAGAATGACTTGTCTGCTAATGAATAGTTCCTCTATTAAAGTTTTGTCAATTGATTGACGTGGTAGAACTAAAAGTACGAAGCCTTGTTTTAATTTAGTGCAGATGATTCTCCAAGCAGGTCCAGCGACTAAGCATTTTGGTATCCAGAGGAAACCCCTGCCTCTTGAACCCTTTGTTCTTCTCCGCGAGGCCAATAGGCGAAGAGCTTCTGTTTCAGCTGGCAATATGTTTGAAATGATTGATGGCCACCCTAATTCTGACGACATGTGAGTAAAATTGTGGGTCAATTCTAGTGGGGACAAAGTTCCCAGTTAAAAGGGAAAACTATGAGACATTTAGGGGCAGCAATGCATGTACTCACAGTTCCAGCTCTTTTACTTGACAGCCTGGGTTCGGATGTATCTGTAAAGACGCCTCCTCCATCCAAAGGACCTGCTACATCGATTCCTCGCACTAATTCTATACCTGTTAATTTTGAGAGTTCACTAAACCGGCCGATGCGGCTGGCTGAGATTCATGTTGCGGCCGAGAATGCTCTTCGGAAGACAATTTCCAGTCCTGAAATGTGGAAATGCTTATCATCTTTGGAGTACTTTGAGGTAGAGAATAGAACTATAAATTTTCATTTTCTAGTTGCACAGTTTTTATTATCCGTCTGACTATTTACAGCTTCTCATGAATAGCACTTGCACAACTTCCTCGGATTTGTGTGTCTGTGTGCAAAAAAAATGAAAAGAAATAAATAAAGAAAAATAAAGAAAAAAGATAAAGGAACTCTAGCGTTATTGGTGATTGTAAAGTTGGGAGGAAAATACCTGATTAAATTTTGGAATGGACTATTGGCAAAAGAGGAAACGATATTTATGAGGGTGAAAGTAAAAGGCTCATATAAATTTTGACTTCTTGGCTGACTGGTCGCTTCAGAATGCTCGATAGTGAAGAGTGGCCAAAAGCATCTTCTTCATGATCACGAAGTTCAACCATTTTTGGGTGTAATGATCAACATACTCTATTCTTCTCAGAGAGCCATGCTTCTAATTTGATCTGGTTTTTGTTAGAACAAATACTTGGAACTTACCAAAGGAGCTGCAGAGAATTATCATCGCTCTTGGTGGAAAAGGCATGGAGTTGCCCTTGATGGAGAAATTGCAGCTGTTTGCCACAGGCACGGTGACTTTGACCTGGCGGCAAAGTCCTATGAGAAGGTCTGTGCTCTTTATTCTGGTGAAGGATGGCAAGATTTATTAGCTGAAGTACTTCCAAGTTTAGCTGAATGCCAGAAGAAGCTCAATGACGAAGCCGGTTATCTACAATCTTGTGTAAGATTGCTTTCTTTGGACAAAGGCTTATTCTTGCTGAAGGAACGACAAGTGTTCCAAGCAGAGGTTGTTCGTCTTGCTCATGGTGAAATGAAGCACCCTGTTCCCCTTGACGTTTCTTCATTAATTACTTTTTCTGGAAATCCTGGTCCACCATTGCAACTCTGCGATGGTGATCCTGGATCTTTGTCTGTGACTCTTTGGAGTGGCTTCCCTGATGCTATAACCCTTGAGTCACTTAGTCTTACTCTGATGGAGACCCACAATGCTGATGAGGGTGCCAAGGTACTTAAGTGACACACTCAAATACCAAGTATCTTTTATTTTTGTGATCAACTTTTTATGCGCCGATTTGGACTTGTAGGCGACAAGTACTTCTGCGGCTACTATACTAGAGCCTGGTAGGAATACCATCAGCCTCTCCTTACCTCCACAAAAACCAGGTTCCTATGTTCTCGGGGTTTTAACTGGGCAGATTGGACACTTGAGATTTAGGTCCCATAGTTTCTCCAAAGGCACTCCAGCTGACAGTGATGATTTTATGAGCTATGAGAAGCCTACTAGGCCCATCTTGAAGGTAACATACTATCCTTGTTTAACCAATGAATCTTTATCAATCTCTTTTTGACCTACAGAACTTTCTTATTTAATTCTCTGATCGATTTTTTTTTATGTTTTTTTTTGTAGGTCTTTAAACCTAGAGCTCTGGTTGACCTGACCCCGGCTACATCTTCTGCTTTGTTGATAAATGAGCCTCAGTGGGTCGGTATAGTAGTAAGACCTATAAACTACCCTCTCAAGGGGGCTGTCTTGTTTATTGAACCTGGTCCAGGTCTTAGAACTGAAGAGAGACAGTTCATAGAGATCGAGAGATATGTAAATACATCTGAAAGGGAGGATGCAACAGGAGAGATGGTCCAAGGCTGCACAGATGATACATCAACTTCTACGAGTGAAGAAAAGCAGTTAACTCTAAAAGATGGTAGAGTTGTGCTACCAGATTGGGCAAGTGATGTAACTTCTGTGTTGTGGATTCCTGTATGTGCCAAAGGCGATGACATTTCTAGAGGTACATCTTTTTAGTTATACGGTCTATCAATTTTCCATGCTATATGTCTGCATATAAATGTTTAATAGTAGTATCTTTACCTTTTTCTTATTTTTGCTGGTGGGAAGAATGGGTTCTGCTTGTAGATACTCAAAAAATTTCCGGACATTAACCTGTCATTGGGGTTTTGTGAGATTTACTTATTTATTAAATTCCATGGCAGCAACTTCTCGGACACAAAGCATTGTGGAGGGAATGAGAACAATGGCGCTTAAACTGGAATTTGGGATATCCCACAATCAGTCATTTGACAGGTATATCGAAGTAGACATGGTGTAGTTCTAGTGGCTCCATCTTGGTATAGGTGTGTAAAAAAAGTAACCGTCTTCTATTTACAGGACATTGGCTGTGCATTTCACCGACCCATTCTTTGTGAGCACACGTGTCATTGATAAGTGCAATGATGGAACACTGCTTCTTCAGGTACTGTTTCTTTATTCTTCTTTTTGGTGAGCAGAACTAGCATTATGTGTTTGAATTTAGTTCAGTCTTTCTTGGTATGTGATGAGATTAAGAAACGGTCAGTCCATACATGTCTTGACAGATGCATTAAATATGCAACGTAAAGTTGTGTTCATGCTCCCAGATGGTGATGGACCTCTCATAGGCAATGGCCAAGATTATACTCCGTATCACCTTAACTTCCACCTTTGTGGCTTATCATGGCAATATTTTGTTCCTATCAGTTGTCTTAGCATTACAAATTTACAAATGAACTTGGTCTTGTCTCCATACGCCTTCCCCTTGGACCTTCCTGTTTCTGCAGGTTTAAAATACATCCGACAATTTTTAATCTAGCTTTCAGGTTTTATGCTCACTGCTTGTCTAGGTTTGCAGAACCATCTCTGCCTAACCTTTTTCGTCTGTGATCTGAAGTTCAGAAAACAGCACAAAAAATTGAAATGTCTCCTGAATTTAGCTTCTCTATCTCATCCATAAGCTGCTTGTATGTGCTCACATTCTTTCATCTTTTCTCTAAGATTCAGCTGAATACATTTCAGGTTACACTTCAGTCACAAGTAAAAGCCACCTTGAGCATCCATGATGCTTGGCTTGATCTTCAGGATGGATTTGCTTATACTTGTAGAAAAGATGGAAGACCGACTGCTGCATTTTTCCCTCTTGTTATATCTTCAGCTTCAAGAGCTGGACTGCTGTTTAGCATTTGCTTCGAGTCCACAATTACTACCACAGGTACACAACTTCTTTAACTGCCGATCAAATTGATGCAACTATGTGGTGATGGTGGTTTCCGCCTATGGCTATGCTTTTAGAATCAGGGAAGCGGAAGGGAAGATTGGAAGGGGAGGTTTATTCTTGGAGAGATTTCACGTTTTCCATGTCATGCATGAAATTTTTTGGGCATTCCTACAGTCAAAAGCTTTGACTTGTGGATTGAAATTATTGTTATTTATAGTAACGCATTGCCTCTGCTTTTAATCAGCGCACATGACTGAAGAAATGCTTTAACTCGAATAATAGCATTTGATGTTTCTGTCTTCCGTCGGTTGTAGTTTTATCTATTTAGTTATGAGCAAATTAGCGTTGATTTGAATTTGTGACGCGCTGTCTTGTCCAAACTTGCTGTCAACATCTCAATATCCTTTGCTACTCCGAACTTTTTGCAGGAGAAATCAAGGAGCTAACCACAGAAAGCGTACTAAATATAGGTTACAGAATTATGGGGGATAGATCCACTGGAGCACATACCCCCTTCTCGATGGATGGCACAACTGAGAGCACAACCTGGGATTTGATCTTCAAGAGTGCCATTGTTTTGCAGAGGCCTGTTTTGGACCCTTGTTTGGCGGTCGGTTTTCTTCCCCTCCCTTCTGATGGTCTGCGAGTCGGGCAACTCATTACAGTTAATTGGAGGATAGAAAGGTTGAAGGATTTCGAGGAGAATACTGAACCTCAAGAAAGTGTAAGTCTTCAGATTCATCCTCTGTTACCAGGTTACGGTTTTGAGCGGAGGCTACATACTCTGCTACATATCATCTTACCATGGCAACTTGCGCTGCATGCTCTGATACATATTGGATTTAGTTTCTTATCAAACCGATTAGATTTTCTCTTATAGGAGGATGTATTATATGAAGTTGATGCCAATTCTGAGAACTGGATGATAGCTGGAAGAAAGCGTGGCCATGTTTCTCTTTCAACAAAGCAAGGTAACATGAGTTGCTCCCTCTTTGATTCGTCCCAAGTGATGATCCTTTTCACAAATTGACAGTGCTGATGATCAATTGAAGAGATGTTTCGCAATTCACCTATTCTGTATCGTCCTACATGTGCAGGTTCGAGGATGGTGATATCGATTCTATGTGTACCATTGGTAGCTGGGTATGTCCGTCCCCCTCACCTGGGGCTGCCTAACGTGGATGAGATGAACATAAGCTGCAATCCGCCCGCGCCTCATCTTGTCTGCGTCTTGCCTCCATTTCTCTGTTCGTCTTACTGTATACCAGCATCGTGACATACGAGTTCTACATTCTGTTCCCGCCCTGTACAAGCTGTGTAGATGTGTTCAGGAATATTCAACTTGTAGATCTTGGGTTTTCTGACTTTACTGAGCAAGCATTGTTTGCGCGAGGAAATTTTGTAGTGTAAGAATACGTTATTCGCTCTTGTTAGTCGAGTTAGCAGCCAGTTGGGAGCCAGTATTTGTGAAGGCGGTGAGTTCTATACTGTGTCGAACTCAAGTTTGGAGGATATTGGAGAAACTTTCTGATTAATGAGATAACTCATTGTGATACAAGTTTTTGCCATGGTTAAATGCAAATATAGACGATCGATTATCAAACGTGAATACACTCTTCGAGATTTGTTTTTGAGTTATAGGACGAGAAGGTGGTTATCTTTCCTTAGTAGGAAAGATGATTTTTACAAACTTAAATTCTCAATCATTAAATGGCAATTTAACCGAATTTAACTATAGATACAACTCCTTAACCTGATTTTAATATAATAATAATATTTTATTAATTTTTTTATCATTTTTAAAGTAATTTCTTGTACATTTTTTAAGTAAATATTTTATAAATTTTATGGTTAAGTTTATACTTAAAGTAATTTATTAAAAATAATATATATGATTATTATTATTGTTTTGAATTAAATATGTATATTAGTTATGATTATTGACAAAGAGTATTAAATTTTATATTGATTCATAATTTATAGAAAAAATAATATGATATTAATCTTTATGAAAAGTATTATCCACTTTGATTTTAAGTTTTTATAATCATATAAATTTTTTGTTTGATAATTTATGATGATAACTTAAAGTATAAATTAAAAAAAAAAACCATGAACTATTTATCTTTATAATTATATTTTTTTAATTTTTTTTTTTTGGTTTTTTAACACATATTTAAAACATATTGGATTTAGGAAAGATAGAGGGTCAATTTATATTAAATACATTTAATATGAATTATAGTCATTAAATGAAATACTAATCAAATTTGAAATGAAAGAAAAGTAAACTTTGATACCAAAAAAGATAAATTAAGCTTTATATTTCTAAATACATTATGCCGATCAGATGTACTGCTACAAAACACGACAGATGTCTTAAATTGATGTTTTTAATTGTTTTGATTTTAATCGCATCTTTTCCTCAATTAAATAGCTATTGTGTTTAGGTATTGTATGATTTATTTTATTGAAGAGTTGATTGTTTGAATTATTTTTCATGTTGAGTCAATATTTTGGAATAGCTGTTGTGTTTAGGTATTGTATGATTTTTATTGAAGGGTTGATTGTTTGTATTATATTTCATGTTGAGTCAATATTATTGAATTGTGAAAAATTATAAACAAAAAAATAATCATTATGGATTGACTATGTATTAAATACATGAACAATCAAATTTGATACTAAAACATGACTAAATCTATATTATATATTAAATAGATTTGTTATGTATATAAAATTTAGGACAAATCGGTCACACATTTTGATAATCGGTGGGAGTTTTAAATGGGGTTTTTAAACCGTTCATTTTTAAGATTATTTTATTTTCGAGAAACAACTCAAATAAACACATACAAACGACTAATATTATCTGTAGAATGATAAGATGATCTTAACAATAAAAACTTAAAAATTTTAAAAACCAAAAAAATAAAATTTTGGTGTCATTTATGCATTTTCTTCTTTGTTTTTTTTTTTTTATCAAACGTGTATATAATTCACTTAGATTATTTACAGTATTTTTTCTATCTCTATTCCTAGAATACACTGTTACGATGTCATTCTCTTTATATAGGGATCCAGTTTTTGACTCAATCATGTAACAGATTCCTTATATAGATTTTTATATTTTTAATTTATTAATTTTTCATATATTAAAGTTAATAAACCTCAAGTTAACATTTTCTATAGTATTATAATAATTTTTCAATTTTAATAATTATTTTATTTTATTTTAGCCAAAATAAATTAATTTTTTGTATTTTATAAACTATCATTATCACAAAAATATTACTTTTGTATTATTTTAATGATATAAAAAGTTTAGGAAATATAATTTTGATTCTTCAAATATAAAAAAAATATAGAATATAAAAAATTCATATAGGGATAGAGATATGAATAAAAAAACTTCCATATGAATTATTTTTTTTATAAACTCTTTATATATAAGAATAAAAATCCATATATGAATATTGCTGTGAGTGCTCTTAGCCAGACATGTTAAGCGGAGTAAATAATTTTTTATTTTTGAAAAATATCAGAGAAAGCTGTTAAAACAGGAAACAAAAATTATTATTGTTAAAAAATTCAGAGAAAGCGGTTAAAACAGGGGGAAAGTTATCAGAGATAGGTTTCGATCCTATGTCCTAAGAAGTTATGGGCCCACCACGGTTCCGCTACGCCACTCTTATTTACTGTTTCTTAGAATTAATTAAACTAATTTTTCTTATAGCGCTAGACAAGGTAAGCATCGTGTAGTATTCTTTCCCTCTAATTATTTTTGCAATTTTTATTATTTTGATCCGTTTTAAATTGTTTATATCATTTTTGTATTTGAAAAATTTTATATGATTAATAATTAAAGAACATAAAGGGAAAAAAAACATGTGATTGAGAATTAGAATTGAAAAAAAATCTAAATCTACATATATTTAGTTAATATTATAAAAATAATAGAACAGAGAGTATTTCCTCTATATATCCGAAGCATACATCACCTCATGTGCAAAGCAAATGTCACATTCCACTAACCAGTTCAAAAACATCGAAGTCATGTACGGCTACAAGAAAGAGGAACAATATGGTAGTATAATCCTTGCAAAGGGCATAAAGAGAACGCATTTGACAACACAGCGATCACCTTTTCACATAACTTCCAATAAAATCTGTAATGTTCAATGGATATCTTTCACTTACACCCCAAGAAAAATCTTCAGGGACATGAACTAATCCATAAGCCACAGCTTTTTGGAGACCCATCAGGATAGTTGTCAGCTCCGGTTTTGTCAATAAGATTGAATTGTGATCGAGTTCTTGATCATTTAAGTTCAAAAATCAAGAACTCTCAAGCATAATCCAATGTCATTGACAACGCAAGAGCTTACAACTATCATGATGGGTCTTATACAATAAACTATATTTGGTCTCATGTCATGCTTATTCTGAAAATATCATATTAAAGAATCAATTCTATCGAAAATTGAAAGTTATTCTATCAAATCTTCGAACTATACCATAAAATCATCAGTATCATCATTCTTATAACTAAAAAAATGGTAGATCTTGCATGATTCAAGGCTGAAATCAAGGTATTGGAATGAAACTTTGGCATAATGTGAGGTAAGCCGAGGGTGAAGCATGTATACAAGCTGCAGCCCCCACAGTCACATGCAACTACCTTGAAAGTGCGTGGCTCCTTTTGCGTTGGAAACTGAAACGATTTCCTTGAGTGAGAGTGCTCAACTGCAGACAGACTGCCACATTATCATAGGACAACACATCCTTTATTTAATTTACTTTCTTCGAATTATTTATAATCGTTTGAAAAACACATCTATCCACGTAAAGTTTGATTTAAATTATAAAATAATTAAATATTATTTTTTAAAAATTATCGTAAAAAATAACTGATAATTTAAATTATGTATTTCAATCTGATGCCAGTGACATAATTTTTTTGCGTCATTAATGATGACAAATGAACCTTCTCAAAATACGTGATATAATGATTGGATTGGAAGTGTTGATATTTAATATGAGACGAAATGAGTAATTTTTCTTTTTCTTTTTTACTTAATTTATAGCTGAGCACAAGTTTAAAATTTCCAGAAGTTCCTTCGATTATGTGTCAGTCGATGTAGACGATCTCAAGGTGAGCATTTTTCACTATTGAAGACGGCTTCACAGATACACTAACGCAGTATATATTGACTTACATGGGATATGATCGAAGGATAATGTCACGTGCTGTGCCTTTAATAAAGAATGATAATAATTCATCTCCAAAAAAGAAAAAAGAAAAAAAGAGTGATAATAATTGATCATACATATTGATTACGATGTGGTGGACCAAAATTGCAGAAAACAGCAACAGCTGCTAACCAACAACAGTGCTCACAAGATTCAGAAAATTCCCTGCAAACTTATGAAAACAACCAAGCCAAGCCCCGCAGCACAGAGCTCTCAGTTTGCTGCAAAATCGCCTTAAATTTTAAGGCTCCAATTCTTTCCTTTCCATTCATTCAATTAAATTTCCAAAAATAAAAAGAAAAAAAAAATCCAATGATCTTATTTACCTATCATGAAACCATATATTGTTTCCTCATCTTCTCGAAAGCTCAAATAAGTTATGAGTCCAACCAGAAAATTCAACACCAAACAAGTTCGTAAGCGGTATATATATGTTTGAATTAGATGTATATCTCAATCCAAAAATCTAATCTGAATAGTTATGTATCGAGTGTCTAACCACTACAAAAAAATAGGGTAACGGACGACTAACGAAAACTGTTAGTCACCCTTTTTACGACTAAAATTTACATTTTAGTCCCCAATATCAATTACCCCATTTAAAAAAAATTGATAGGAAATGACGACCATTATGAAAGTTAGTTGCCCATTTGACGACTATTGTTGTATTTAGTCGTCAAATTGACGACTATTTTTCGAGTTACTCATCAATTTGGCGACTATTGTTGTATTTAGTTGTCAAATTGATGACTATTTTTTGAGTTAGTCGTCAAATTGATTAGGTTATAAATTGGTCGGCTTCCTCCTCCCCAGTCCGACACTATATTTTCCTCCTCAATTTCCAATCTCTGCCCCAACACCGCACTTCACTCCGACAGCCCCGTCGTCCCATCGCCGAATCTCCTCCTCAAACACCGTTCAATCGGTGAGTAAAGGTTGTCTCTGCCCAGTCTTGTATCCAATCTTGTATGCGTGTTTGTAACTGGATTTTGTTTGTATCCAGAATTGAGGCGGCAATCTTGGATTCACTGTCCAGTCTCCAATCTCAAGTGAACCAGTCATGAACATTCCGTTTGTTGCGTTATCATAAGATTCTGGTAAGTTTCTGCTTGCGTTATCATATGTTGGCCCTGTATGTTTTCCTTGCTTGATTGATCCTAGCCATGAGGCCCGACGCACCAGAAACAGTAACTTCTAGCCCTATACTAATATTCAGATCTCGAGAACCATAGATAACGCCTGCATTTAGAACCAGTTTTTAAAAATTCAACTCCAGCTTGTAATGCTTCAAAAGCTGAACATTCAACTCCAGCTTTTAAACAAAAGTGAACATTCAAAAGCTGATCCGCTTACCATTAATGTCTTTCTGTTATTTAAATTGAAATGTATGCACAAACGGATATGCAGTCATGTAGCAAAACAGAAATGTATACTTTTCTATGTAGTATGCTATTCTGTTGAACAACAGCTTCGATGTTAACTGGTAGTATACTTGATGTACACTTACTTGAGTAGTAGAAATGTATACTTTTCTGTGTAGTCATGCAGCTTGGATGTGAACTGATAGTATACTTGATGTACACATATCAATATGTGGCAATCTCTTTTAAAGCAGCTTGATTTTGTCATTTTTTTGCAGTAACTGCTTCTGAGAATCCTTTTCTGTTGTCTCTGATGAGTTCTGTTTTATTGTTATTTTTTTAAATGTCAAGACAAGATAAACTTAGAGTTTTCCAAAAACATGCGCAAAGCCAATTGGAGTCCGCATCACGAAGACAACTTCAAGAGCCATCAGCTTTGCCCTTGCCTGCTGGTACAACGAATGTGATGAACCCTCAAATACCGTTGAACCCTCTTAGTTCCAGTCCGTTGTCAGACCAACCCACGAAGTCTTCCGCATCTTCATCGATCATTACCGATGAAACTGGGAATCCACTAGCACAATATAAACTTGATCCCAACGGATTGTGGTAATGCAGAAGCTATATATGATTCTTATTAGTTTGTTTGTGCAACTGTTTTTTTTTTAGTTGTGGTAATCCTCTGTTTTATGTTCAGGTTCACTAACTATAAGGTTGCATCCGCGGTGGGAGTTGCAATAAGAAGCTATTACAATGGTCCAAATACATGTTGGACGTGTCTCCCTGCACATGATCGACATATGATTTGGAAGTATTTCAGGGTAAGTATTCCTCTTGTAACATCAATCATATGGTCAGCTGCTACTGATGTGGTAGATTGTATATGTAAGAAAATAAGTTTGTAAACTGCCACAAACATTATAAGCTGCTACCGAATTGAAAAGATCATGTGATGCACGAGAGTAAAGCTTGTAAACTGCCACTAACATTATAATGCACCTGCTTTTGTCTTGATATTTGATAAGCATGCTGGTGTTCAGTTATTAGGAATTGAAATATGCATGCTGCTTTTGTCCTACTGAGTTCAGTTATCGAAATTGATAAGCTGCTTTTGTACTACTGTATGCTGAATTCAGGATATACACTACAAAAAACCTGCATCCTTTGCGACGGAATTTATCCGTCGTAAAAGGAATATTCCGTCGCAGAAACATATCTGCGACAGAATTTACGACGGAAACTTCCGTCGCAATGTATGGCGTCGCAAAAACCATTATATGCGACGGATCCGTCGTAAAAGAATTTCCTATGCGACGGATTGACTTTTTCCGTCGCAGAATAAAATTTGTGAAACTTATTTCGATTTGCGACGGAATCCGTCGCAAATATTATTCAATATTTTTTTAATTAATTTCTTATATAAATAAATAAATAACTCGATCTGCGACAGATCCGTCGCAGACTGTAAACCAGTTCTGCGACGGAATCCGTCGCAGATATTATTTAATATTCTTTTAATTAATTTCTAATATAAATAAATAAATAACTCTATCTGCGACGGATCCGTCGCAGAATGTAAACCAGTTGTGCGACGGAATCCATCGCATAAATGGTTTACAGATTACGACGGATCCGTCGCATAGTGTCATTTTACCCTATTTGCATTTTACGACGGATTCCGTCGCATAATGTGAAATTTTTTTTAAAAAAATAAATAATAATTATTGATATTTACCGAAATACCTGTTTTAATTTATAATATCGCGAATACAAACACCATAGAAAACAAACCAAAATCGAATACAATATCAAAATACATTTCAATAAATTATTACATTATTCCATTACAAGTTTACATATACTACAAGTTTACATAAATGAAAATGCTAATGGCCGGCTAATCCGGGATGTCGCTGCTCCGGAGGGCAGGAATCATCGTCTGGACCAGGAGGGAACCTCGGCG
>JAOVYX010018522.1:0-20007 GCA_035668315.1 Drosera spatulata
TATTAAAAATGTGTATGCAAAAATTTAAAAAAAAAAAGAAGTAAAAAAAAAAAAAAAAAAAAAGAAGCAAGTTTTGACACTAAGTTGGGTACACTCTCTTTGAGTTTGTCTTTTGAGTATGTGTGGTGCTTGTATTCAAAGCACAATGCTTTGTTGGTGGATGGAAACTCGTAAGTAATTGTGTTTGTCACTTGACTCATGGCATGATTTCAATCCTTTTTGTCTCTTCAAGCTCCACATGAAAAAAAGAAAAAAAAGAAAAACTTACTTGTTTTACCTATCTTCGTCCATTTCATCTTGAGCTTTGTTTTGTTGTGATTTAGATGTTTACTTGGTTCGGGTAAGAAGGTGGAAGTGTGCGAATTCTTGTTGCTAGCCCTATTTTTTGGATTGAAACTTTAGTTTTTGCAGATTTGTAACGAGTGTTGATATGATCCTCTCGATCATGGGATGGTGAGTAGTGCCTACCTTGGAATTTGCTATGAGATATGAGAACGGTTAGTTTATGTAATATGGATTGAGGAAGATGAGTTGGCTTGCAGAATTTATGTGTTAAGACACTACTTTCCCTATTTGTTATGAGTTCTTCATTCTATGTCATTCTTGTTTCTTCTTGTGTATTGCTTTGCTTGGGGACAAGCAAACGTTTGGTTTAGGGGAGTTTGATGTGTGTCAAAACACACATGTTTTTATAACTTTATAACCAGTGTTTTGTTTGAGTTTCGTGTCTTTCTGTTTAAAATTAGTTTTGTTTTGTTTTCGGAGTTGGATACTGCCTTAGTTTTGTGTTTTGTGTGCAGAGTGAGTATAGAAGGATGGATTCTGTGCAAAACTTGAGTTTAGAGTTTGATTAACGTGCATTGGAAGTGATAAAAGATGTTCTGTATCAAGTTGGAGTCCAAAGGGATGATTTTTCATCATGTTTGCACGAGGTATGTGTGACACGGTCATGTCACATTGTGGCACAGTCGTGCCACACTTAAACAGGAGGTTCAGCCATCAGGTGACATGGCCATGTCGCATTATGACACATCCGTGTCACAGGAGTTCAGTTGCTTCATTTCTGAGGGCGCACGGTCGTGTTACATGATGGTCATTTTCAGGATTGTGCGAGACATGGCTATCTGTAAGTGTGACACAATCGTGTCGCGCTGAATTCCAGAATCTTGATTGAAACCTGAAGATCGATTTTAGGTCTTGATGATGCATCCAACAGTCCCCTATAAATACAAGACGTCCTTTTTCTCTTAAGAGTTTTTGTTGGAGGACACAGAAATGCTGTCACGACACAGTGAGAACAAGGGAAACCTCACTAATCAAGAGAATCAATCCATCCGAGCAAGGGATCATCACCGAATTGATCGACACGCTAAGGTGATGATCAAGACCTTTCATTAAAGTATACATATTCATCAACAACGATCTATGTAGATCAAAATTAAAGGAACATCTATAACCTCTTTATATTGATCTTGTCTCTATGATTATTGGTTTTATAGTTGTAGTTATTCAATCAATTTTTGGATCTATGGATTATGTTGGTTATATTGCCTTTGGACAGATTTTCTCATCCATGTATTGCGAGTAATTTCATTGTAGTATGACGATGTAAACGTGTTTGTGGTGGATTTCAGAGATGGGACATGATCATAATATTTTTTA
The DNA here is from genome assembly GCA_035668315.1 of Drosera spatulata. Classification (NCBI taxonomy): domain Eukaryota; kingdom Viridiplantae; phylum Streptophyta; class Magnoliopsida; order Caryophyllales; family Droseraceae; genus Drosera; species Drosera spatulata. Next base: position 1,663 of record JAOVYX010018522.1, read on the forward strand.
CTTATGATTTAATGTTTGTTTCATGGATGAATTTATTGAGCTAAATTGCAATCATATGATTTAGAATAGGCCATTCTAAGTTGTACAATCAAGGTTTTATGCATTTGTCATTCTCTTTTGACAAAATATGATAGCAAGATAAAAGTTATATCATTCTCTTTTGTATAACTTTAAGTATTCATTCCAATTGAGCTTATTCTTACTAGTCATTCTCATTTGCTAGTTTATATGGAATGTTGAGTTATGCGCTTAAACAATATTAACTAAGCTAGGTTCATTCTCTTTTGTCCTAGCTAACTAATGTTAGGATTAGTTCTTGTGCATGTGTTAACATTATCGGCAATAACGTTAATTAAGTGTCACTTCGTTACAACATTCACAAACATGATTAAGCGAGAACAGAAATATACAATGGATGAAGAAATCCAACCAAAACACTATACACTAGTCACGCTACCCTTTTTCCATCTTTAAGAACTCGTTTATCTTAAGTGGTTGTTTAGTTCAGTTTATAACACCAACCTCAAAATCCTTTTTTTTTTGAACCACTTTTAGTACATCAGTAAGCCCGTTCCTTGTAGGATGGACCCTGACTTATCGCTACTATATTAATTTAATATCTTGCTATTGTGCGGCATAGTTAGGATATAATTTGCACACCTTGCGACGGACGTGCCAGTCATATTAAAGTCTTACGCTACCGTAGTCATGAATGAACAACAACTCAAACAGAGAATTGAAAGTAGTCATTACAATACAACTAAGAATAGAGTATAAACCCAACAACCAATGATAATTGGTTTACGAATACAGCCGATTACAATCCGCAATGATGATGATCCAAACGAGTGTTGATTGGAGTCGTCTGAGATAAACCTCTCGTCAATGGTGTGAAGAGAAGACAAATTCGTTGCCGTCCCGACCTTGTCTCCGATAAAAAAAAAAAAAAAAACAATGACAAAAGTCGTCCCTTTTTTCGTTCTTTGAGGGTGGGTGCTGTTTTTAGGAGGCGCACGGCCCGTGCTCAGAGAATACCAGAAAGCAATTGGCATGGCCTTTGCTCACTCAAAAATTGGCATACTTCAATTTTAAAGCTCAAAAGGTAGTAGACACGTCTCCCCTCATTCAAGATCAACCAAAACTTCAGAAAATCATCTTCAACTCTCCTTCCACGTAGCATACGATTAAAATCAGGATACACTCTTCATTTCTATAATAAAAACAAGAAATACGACGGTATCGTCGTTCTAACAATAAAAAGAACTAAAACAACTCAAAGTAAGACAAAAATAGACAAAAACACATAACTAAAACAAAGAAACTGATATATGTTTTTTTCACGCATCAAGTTACATAATATTGAGATGTATTCTAGATTAGGGGCCTTTTTCCTAAGCATATTCACTAATGTGTGACGGTCACCTTCAATGATTGTGTTGCTCAATTGAGTGACAAAGTAGTTGCACGCCTCCTCTAAGTGCGAAAGCCTCACCTTCTATGGGAGATACCTGAGATGCTATTCCTTGAAACTCCACATATCATCCCTTGACGGTCTTGGACTATGGCCGCCATACACACCGCCCCATCTGACCGGATAGCGATGCCAACATTTATGTCACCGTACCTATCGACGAAGGGTGCCATCAAGCTATACACGTCTCCTTCCTGTTCTTGATCAATGGCGTGTGATGATACAGCTGTAGGAAATGGTGTTTTAACAGCGGCGACAAATTCTCTCATTGAGGCCATTGCCCTCCTAGGGACCTGGTTCGGACTTTGTCTCTCCTTGATGCATTCTTTGATTAAGATTAATCCAGATCTCATGCATGATTGCCCCTATCTCTGCTAATTTGGTGGTGTTCTGCATCTCGATGACACGTATTTGCTTTTTCTACTTCCAATGCAACTTTTTTCTTTTAATTTTTTCTTTTTTTTCCCTGTTTTTCATGCTGAAAAGACGTGCTAGAAAATAAAAAAGTGATAAAAAGAAAATATGAAACTGAGGAAAAACAATTGAGGGAAGAGGGTACATAGAGCTCATAATGATGATGGTGGTGTTAGGCCAAAACGGCCTTGGCCATGGTGGAAGACAAAAGGCGAAGTGGAGCGTTGCTTCGTTAGTGGTTGTTGTTGCACGGTGGGCAAGGCAGCGACTGCAGCAGGGGTCGTCTCTGAAGCATTGGCGACATGAATTAGGGTTACATATGAGAGAAAAGGCGATGGAGGAGCAGTTATAACGGGGAGAAGAAGGGGGTGTATCCCGCACTGCTCAGGAACGACCCTTTTTCTTTCTTGTCTAGACATCGTTACACTAGTAAAATGGATCGTCTTGGGCTGTAACCAGCACAGCTCCAGGAATGACCTTTTTTCGAGTAGTCACTATTATACCTGTAACGGTATACGCAAATGGTGTAACGAGCCCATTAAATTTACGAGATCTTTTCGCTTGAAGCTGGTCACCTGTAACGAAGAGCCTCTAGGGTGTAACCACCACTGCTCCAGGAACGACTTTTTCATCTAGGCCTCATTACACTAGTAAAGATTGACTTTCGAGGTGTAACCCACACTGTCTTCACCCATTATTTTCTGCTATTGCCTGCATGAAATAATACCACATCACCTATTGAAAGCTCTTGATAATCATAATCGATGACTAAAACTTAAAAATAAAAGACTCAAAGAAAAGGGAAAGAAAGCTTAGGCTGTCTTCCAAGAAGTTCTTAGTTTATAGTCCTTGGCCCGACTTGGTTATAATCCCTAGCTAATTAGGCTTGGAATTCTCTTGATAAAGGTGTGACTTTGGAATCCAAATTTCTTCAGATCAGCCGCTACCATCCCTATGCAAAGTTTGTGCAAGAGTTATCTTCTCAATCCATACCTTTCTCATCTCGTGTGCATTACTTGCGACTCTCTTACCAAATCCATTAACAAAAGGGTGAAATTTATCATAATGTACATATATATAATAACGAGTAGATGTCTGTCTTGCTCGAGCTCTCCTAACCTCGAGGAGATTCATTATATGAGGAACTTTTGCATTAGTAATATTTGTCCAACGTTCGATCTCTAACAAGAGTTCATGTTTTTCATTCCTCAATTGGGCATTACAAGTCTCAACATACTCTAACTCTTTCAAAAGGACATCAATAAGATTATCTTCATGATTCAACAAATGTGTATCGTGCTCCACACTAATTGATTTGATCGTGTCATGGATAATACTCATCGGATTATTAAGACTTGGACACGTACCTCGGATTTGGATCTCAAGTTCATCTAAGCTTTTATTTACCTCATCTTCGAACTCCTTGTTCGAAAATTCTTGAGGTTCATTTCCTATGATGTCAATACAAAAGCATTGATCCTCTCTTTTTGATTGTTCGAACGTACGAAAAAACTTGAAGATTGTTGATTATCCGTCCACTTGAAGTTTGAGTTCTCCTTTCTTCACGTCAATTAGCGCTCCACTGGTGGCTCAGAAAGGTCTCCCAAGGATGATTGGCACATCACGATCTTCTTCCATATCAAGAATAATGAAATCTGCGGAGAATATGAATTTAACGACCTTTACCAAGACATCCTCTAGTTCCTCTTGGGTGTTTTATAGAGCGATCCACCATTTGAAGAGAGATTATGGTTGGTCTCAAGGATCCAACTCCTAATTTCCTACACACCAAAAAAGGCATCAATGATACTTGCACCAAGATTACAAAGAGCTCTATCAAAATTTCTATTGCCTATGGAACAAGGGATAGTGAAACTCCCTGGATCTATAAGTTTTGGCGGAAGCTTCTTTTGGATAATGGCACTACATTCTTCTGTCAATGCTATGGTCTCAAAATCTTCGATCTCTCGCTTCTTCGATAAGATCTCTTTCATGCATCTCACATAGCTAGGCATTTGCTCAAGTGCTTTGGCAAATGGGGTATTGATATGAAGCTTCTTGAATACATCCAAGAACCTTGAGAATTGCTTTTCGAGCTTATTCTTCTTCAATCGTGGAGGATAAGGCACTTGTGGGACATATGGTTGGGTCTTTCCTGAGAACTTGATTCCCAGATAGTACTCCCTCTTTTCTCCAACTTCTTGAACTTCCTTGCTTTGATGATTTTCCTCTTGGGATGCCTCTTCTATCTTCTTCTCACCATCTAGTGATGCTTCAATTTCATTCTCGCTTCTCAATATGATAGACTTACAATGCTCCTTTGGATTCACTTCGCTTGAGCTTGGCAAATTACCTTGTTGACGACCTCCCATCATGGTTGCAAGTTCACCAACTTGCAACTCCAAGTTTCGGATTTGAGCCGATTGATTGTTCAAAAAGCATTCCTAGTCTCCGTCATGAATGCAATGGTGTTTTGAGTCAATTGGAGTAGTGCAGCCTCCAAGTCGATCTTCTTTTCTTGAGTGGTTCTAGATGACAAAACCCCGATGGTGATTGTTGTTGTTGACCCCCATCTTGATTATTCTTCCAAGAGAGGTTAGGATGATTGTGCCATTCCGGATTGTATGTGTTGGAATAAGGATTGTTGTAAGAATTGGAGCTATTGAAGTTCGCTATGTATTGCACCTCCTCCATTGGGGTTTATCGGAATGGATTCCCCACTTGACATTGATCGCTAGGATGGGTTGCTTGACAAAATTCACATCTCATCATGGGGGTGTTCACATAGTTTACACCCATGTTGTTCTTCTCAAGTTTAATTACAAAGGCATCCATCTTAGCGTTCAACATCGTTATGGCATCAATATCTTGAACTTCGGCAACCTTTTTGGGCATGAGACAATCTTTGGACCATCTGTAGTCACTCATGGCCATCTCTTCAAGTAGTTCATAAGCTTGATCTACCATCTTTTCTATCTAAGTACGTCCAGCTACCGCATCAGTAAGAGTACGCAATAGATACGTTTATTAGTTTGATCATCTAGTATGCATAGGTTAGTGCTATAAATCATGCTTTGTGATTTATTAGGTTGCAACTTGATATGAAATGATTGAAGCTAATTGTCATTTATAATCAAGGGTTCATATGCGTGTAACATGACTAGTTTAAGCTAATTGCTATGATTGTTTTGAATGGTAGTTCCATGTTATGATTCAACTCTTTTGATTAAATCATATTTGAGCTAATTGAAGTGGTTTAGATTGATTGAGTAAGTTTAATTATCCGAGCTAATTGAAGATTAAAAGCTAAGGAATGTAATGAGTTAAGCCCAAGCTTATTGCAACCAATCCATATAAATCATTACAATCTGAGATTAGAAACATCAGTGATTGATCTAGGTAAATCAGAAGGAATTCAATCATCGTTCCTACATGTTTTCCAACTTAAGTAAACTCCGTTAATTCACAACTTCATCTCAATCTCTGTTCTGATTGGCACTTTAGTTTTAAGCCATTTCTTACAACGATCCCCCAAAAATTCCTATTTACCTACACCCCATAGGATAGAAATTATTTCAAGTTAGGTTTAGGTTTCACATTCCCTGTTCTTTGTGTGATCGACCCCTACTTCCACATCTACATAGTAATAGTATTAGCGAGGTGAAAACAAATTGGTCACGTCTTACAACGGATGTGAAAGCTGCCATAATTACAACACTTGGTAGTCTTGCACTTATGAATCATGTCTTAAAACTAGGTTCATTAAGCATTGATATGTTTTCATTTCTTTTAAAGGGTGAAAAATAAAGAGTGGACAAAAACAATGATGTGTATGAAAACACACATCATTTCTTTACTCTAAACGTTTGTTCTATGCCTCATGTATCGTCTATTTTATGTTTTTAGCACCTTTTTGTCTTAGAATGTTGGTATCGCTGTGTTTTTATTTTTTTGGCATATGGGTGCGAAATTTAGAACAAAATGAAGAAAGCTGAAGAAGAATGACGAGTCATGAGCTCAAAGGCTGAAATTCACAAGTTTATCGTTATTTCTCATGTTTCAGGAGCTAATAGGGAAAAGTTTCACGTCCACATGCTAGATTAGCGAGTATTTGTGTTTTGCATAAGTTTAAAGAATGTTTGAACGTCGTTTAGTATTTTTTGTAATAGTTTTAGGTGATCAAAACACCTTTCGCGGCCACTACAGCATGATGTCGCGGGAAAGGTGTCTGTCGCGGACGCAACCCCTCCATGGTCGCGGGCGTGACGATCATTTTCAGCAAAATTCCAGATTTTTAATATGTCACGGGTATGACACTAATTGGGTCGCTGCCACGACTATCTCCCAGATGTAGATTTATTGTTTTCAGTCGTCAGATCGTTTTGCCTTCGACCTAGCTCTATAAATACATGCTCTAGGGTTCTTCTAATGAACATAGAACATCGGTGACGACAGAGATGATCAGACGAGGCGAAGACGCGAAGAGAAGAAGCCGACAAAGGTTTTGATCAAGCTTTCGACATCTGTTTAGAACACATCGTGTGCTGTAAACCTTTGTTCTCAAATATTTACTTTCTACAGAATGTCTATTTTTCAATATATGATTCATTCTATGCTTAGTTTGATCGATATGCGTGAGTAGATCATTAGTATGGATGTGTTGATGAACTTTCATAACCCTAGATCATGAGATGAAGATTATTTGACTAAAACTAGAGATGTTAATGATGAATATGTTGCATGAAACCTGCTGGAGCTATTGCATAACATATGTTTATTAGATTGATCACCTAATATACATAGGTTAGAGCTATAAATCGCGCTAAGTGATTTATTTAGTGGCGAATTGATATAATTTGATTTAAGATAATTGTCGTATATAATCAATGATTTTATATGCATGTGACATGATTAGTTTAAGCTAATTGCTATTCATGTTATGAATGGTTTTTCCATGTTTTGAATCAACTCTTTTGGTGAAACCATGTTTGAGCTAATTGAAATGGTTTTAATTAATTGGGTTAGTTTCACTATCCGAGCTAATTGGAAGTTAAAATCTAAGGAATATAGTGAGTTAATCCAAAACTCATTACAGCCATTCTAGATTAATCATTATATCTAAACACCAGAAATATCCGTGATTGATCTGGGTGACCCAAAAGGAATTCAACCATCAACCCTACATTTCTCCCAACTTAAGGAAACTCCTCTCTATCTCAGCTCTTTCTTAGCTTCTGTTCGATATAGTTAGTTTAGTTTTAAGTTATCCTTTTAAACAGTTGAAACACTCCACAAAATTCTATCTTTATTCTTACCCTTTCCTTAGGATAGAAATTACTCCAAGTTGAGTTTAGGTCGACACTCTCTATTCCCTGTGGGATCAACCCCTGCTTGCATATCTACACTAGTATTTATAGTGGGGTAAAAACATGTTCCCTGTGGGAACATGAAAGTCGGGATAATTACACCTTTGGCTGACTTCGCATCAACTTTTGATGCCGTTCCCAGCGAACAGTAACAAGTGTCAGTGCAACGAAACTTAACTAGATAATTTTCTATTCTTAATTTTAATTTATTTTTTATTTTCGAAAAAAATATATTTTAAGGACTTAATTTTTTTTAAAATATGCAAAACAAAAATTCTGAAATCAAAAGAATTCTACATGAAATTTTATGAACTTAAGAAGTGGTAAGGTAACTGCAGCTGAAGTTAGGAAATTTGTCTCTAATTTCGAATCTCCTCACATAAGAAGCTCTACTCCCTTTTCACGTTCTACACCTTCAACTTCTTCTCCACACGTTCAAACAAAAAGGAGTTTCACTCCTATAATTTTTGAAAATCTTGAAATGGCAGAAAACAATCAAAATGATGCAAATAATGCTACGTAAAATTTAAATCGAACTCTTCGGGAGCTGTCTGCTCCCACAATAGAGGAAGATCCTCTTTGTATAAATTTGCCAAATTTGAATGTGCCTTTTGAACAAACTTCCTATATTTAATGGTCTACCTGGTGAAGACCCGTATAGACACTTGAAGGAGTTGCACGTAATTTGCAAGTCGACCAGACCTGAAGGTATAACGATCGACGTAATTAAACTGTTTGCATTCCCTTTCACATTACAAGGTTATGCAAAAGACTAGTTGTATGAACATCCGTCATTATCAATCAATACTTGGGCAGAAATGCAGAGTGCTTTTCTCGATAAATATTTCTCCTCAAGTCGAACAACGAATCTCCGGAAAGAAATGTTCAGGATTAGAGAGAAGGTGGGGGAAAACCTTCACGAATATTGGGAGCGTTTCAAACGCTTATGTGCATGTTGTCCGAACCATTCCATAGTAGAAAACTGTTGAATTCTCCATTTCTAGGAAGGGTTGCTACCCGAGGAACGCACCGAATAAACGCTTCAAGTGGTGGCGCCTTAACGAACAAAACTCCTGGTGAAGCAAGTAGACTAACAAAAATTTCTGCCCAAAGTTCTCAAGACTTCAGCCCAAGGGACGATGCCGATAGAGAGGTAGCTGAAAACTCGACAAAAGATTAAAAAAATTTACTGCGCTTACTGATTTGGTTGCTAAACTAGTAACTAACACTACTCAATCACAGCCTTAACAAGTGAAGGCGTGTGATTCTGCCAATGTATAACACATAAAACGATGCTTGTCCTTCCTTACAAGAAGATGTAAACGCTATTAGTTTTCAAGGACAAAGAACAGCACCGTGGAACAATACGGCGGACCTATCTTGGAGGAGCCATCCAAACCTTAGATGAGGACGACAAAACAACGCCCAGAATGTTCCCCAACAACAAAAATTCCCTCCAGGATTTGGTCAGGGACAGTAGCAGGAGCAACAACAACAACACTTCAATGCAAATAACAATAATCAAGGATCCTCAAGTGGAATGTCACTTGAAGAGATGGTTAAGCAAATGGCTATAACACAAATGCAAATGTGAAAGGATGCTAAGGAGACAAAGATTGACATTCAAACCATCCAAAGTCAAATGAGCCAATTTGCTTCTGATATGAGCCAGTTGAAGGCTCATATGAATAACAAGTTACCTTCTCAGCCTATAAACCTGAGAGAATCGACGAATGCTATGACGCTGAGAAGCGGGAAAGAGCTGAAAGCAAATGAAGAAAACCCTCGTGAGATCGGGGATGAACTTGAAGTTCATCAAAACGAGGAAGGGGTAACTGAAATTCTTCAAACCCCTAAACAAAAAGAAGAAAAGTCAAAGTTTGTGGCTCCAAATGAATCAACGTGTAACGCCCCGACCAAATCCTTGCTACCGGATCGTCACCAAGAATCGCTCGCCAGACTGACAACTGGCCCCACATACCAACACTAGTCCTTTCAGCGCGCTTTTGCCTCACTCGTGTATGCCCTGAGAAACTTCCATGGTGGTCACCCATCCAAGCATTATTCCACGTTAAGCACGCTTAACTGCGGAGTTCCACGCTTAACTCCACGTTAAACACTAGTCCTTTTAGTGCGCTTTGGCCTCACTCGCGCACGCTCTGAGAAACTTCCCAAGAGGTTACCCATATCCCAACATTACTCCATAATAAGCACGCTTAACTGCGGAGTTCCAAATTGATGGGCTACCGAAAAGGAAGGTGCACCTTGTTGGTATAGGTAGTACTATCAAACCATTTAAGCATTTCTTTGGGGTATTACATAACAAGAAAACAAATTGAAATGACATCTTCTTTGTGCAAATGTCTAACGTATAGGACAATGGCTCATACTGTGAACGCAACCACTCAATCCGAGGGCTCACCAGAGTCATTTTTTCATGAACACATAAAGCTTAAGTTTTTCTTATCCCATTTCTCATGGAACAAGAAAGGGATTTTTGTACAGATAAGAAATTTTCATGATTTGAACATATAAATTAATTTTCAATTTAAACGTAATGATTTATGTTTATGATTTAAAATTTTTTGGGTTTTATGTAAGGAAAAAATATATACAATACTCCTTCTATTTGAGCATCACGTAGCGCAGGTGGCTTGTGCGCAAGCCCGGAACCCTGCAGTTCAACCTGCAGCCCCCCAATTTTCAAGTCCTTATCTAAAAACCCTCGTGGCATTACTGCCGCTAGGGTCCCACAACCTTAGCCAGGCAATTCAACTTAACTTAGCACAGAATGAAATTTAAATAATAATACGCTTTAGGCATCAAAAATCTAGGTTACAAGTGCACTTATTTGTTACACATTTGACAACAGAAACTAAGAAATTAAGCCCCAAATATCAATATTACATTATAAATTAGATCTTAATCAATATCCCTCCTCATTTCTTGCATCTAAAAAGTAAAAACAAAATAGAGAGACAAGAGAAAAGCAACGTCGTGAGCTATACGAGCTCAGAACCGTGCCGGCCCCTTTTCATGGGAAGCACAAAAAACAAAAAAAGAGAGAAAAATCTGTCCTGAAACCACAACAAAATCTGTCATGCAATTAACATACATGACAGACCACAGATACCCTGTTGTTAAAACTGTGACCTTGGCTAAACATGTAAATCCAAAGCTTCTTCTAGAAGCTTAAAGTCCGTGGTCACTCGAAACAGGGGATCGACCTGTAACGACGCCCAAGGGTCTCCTGCAGCGAGATACCCCATAACCTGACAACCTCACAGGGTTGTCTATGCATATAAGATGATTAATCATAACTACTCATCTTTTTTACAGTTTAACACGACATCTTCTCCAAGTCACAGTGTAACAACTAAGTAGGATTAACAAACTCGGAGTTTAACCTCACCTCTCATGAATTCATTCCTATTTTGCATGTTCATCTTTAACATGACATCATTTATAGGATTAACCTGTATTAACCCTAATCTTTTGTCCGTTATCGTATGCCAAACCTTGTAAACCTAGCACTTGTCTTTATCACATTCATACAACGTACGGGGTTAATGGAGAAAAACCTTCCTAAACCCTAGCATTAGGACTATCAGGGTTAGGTTATCATGAACTACGATAAGCTACAAGTGCTACCATACAATCATACAATAACACGGAAATGCAAAAATAACACAGTACAGCATAACAAAATGCATAGGGCAAAACTACCCATCACGCGTTAATATACAACTAGTATATTAACATGTACCGCCATCCAAATCAGGAATCTAAACGTTACCTTCTTATTGCAACTTACTCACACACACACGCTGAACTTGTTTTTTACGTCTCAACGCCCAGGTCCTATAACATGATATGATTCACATATTAGTACATTTTTTTGTTTGCGTTACGGTGTTAAACATGTTTATTCGTACTTCGTGCAAAATGGATGAAGTGCTATTTGTGAGGGTTTGGAGTTGTTTTGGGGTCCAAACGATCATTCTCGGTCCAGAAGGTTCTGAGATGATATCCCGACCTCTAGGTCGGATATTCCAACTTTTGGAACGGGTGTCTCGGTGTCTGGAATGGGTGTCCCGTCCTCTGGAATGAACGTTCCTGCCTTTGAAGTAAGCTTCCCGGCTTTTGGAACGAGTATCCTAGATTCTGTCCATCTTACTATTTTGTCGTATTTAAATCTATAACTTATTGTATAGAACTCTAAAAATTATTCTGTAAAATTCAGCAAAAACTAGACTTCATGCTCTTTCCGTTGACATAAAGTTTTCATCATAATACCTTATTAATAATTGCAGTTAATTAGTTCAATTTTATATTTTCTACTAGTTTGTATAGTTTTAGTTTACTTCACTAATTACCTCATAACTCTCTATATCTAACTTCAAATAATTATTGGTAAACTATTCTGCAAACTAGACTTCCATATCTTTTCATTGATATAAGGCTTGGCTTTTAAAACGTCCTATATATTTTTATATAAGCCAACAAATTCATCTTTGTAACCATTTTTTAACAGATTAACATATCCGCATGTTTTGATTTATAACATAAGAGTTTCAACTCCGAATCATGATTTATTAACTTTGATAGAAACTAGGCATATGAGGATTCAACATATATTAATATCATGATTTATTAAAGAGTGTATAATTTTTCATAAAATCTCTAACCAAGAGGATTACCTTCTCTCAATGGTGATAACGGATTCTTGTCGTATTCGTCCTTTCACCAAGCTTCTTCTCGTATCCTTAAATGTCTCCTTCCTTTCTTCCCTTGTCTAAGTATAACCTGATATGGAATGGTAGTTGATTATGTTTTATTGCAAAATTTTTGGAGGAAGGAAATGGCTTGTATATATGATAATTAAATTAACTAAAATAATTTAAGTGGAGAGTTAGTGCTTATTTAGTGGGTTTTAGCGAAAAATTATTTTAACCAAAATTAGGTTTCGGTCATTTTCATATAAATACGGTATTTTTGTATAAGATCGTATTCTCCCGTATTTCTGTATTGAGGTTACATTTCATCCATATTTTGCATTCTCTTCCTATCATATAGTCAAACAACCCTTTTAACCCTGCAAAATAAATTATAACCTACGATAATTTACTATTCGCGTTAATTATCGTGAAACTAAATTTTATGGGATTTTTCGGGTACTTACATATAGCCTTCGCTCAAATTTTACCACCACGCTCGGAAAATCATGTTATTAATTAACATATAATTTTCCAAATTTTTCCGTAACAAAAAGTTATCACAATTTTGTCATAAGTTTTAATGTTATGAACTTAACGCTACGTCTCAAAACTTTAAAATGAGATTCGTTTCTTTTTTTTTAATTTATTATATAAGGAGAAAACACATATTCTCTCTACGTTTATCAATTATAATTATTATTTGATCATAATTTTTTTTATATTTATTAACATTTATTTGATCATAATTTTCTAAGGCTTTACATCCTCCCCACCTTAGGATGTTTCGTCCCCAAAACATGAGCCGAGAACTCTAGGAGCTAAACAAGTACGGATAGTGGTCTCGCATGGTTTCTTTAACTTCTCAAGTTGCCTCTGAAGTCAGATGATTTGCCCAGAGCTCTTTCACTAGTGCTATTGTTTTATTCTTCAATACCTTGAAGCGACGATCAAGAATTTCTTGAGGACGTTCCTCGTATGTCATCCTCTCAGTCAGTTTCACGGGATCATACTGGATGATATGGCTCAGGTCCGGTACATACTTGCGAAGCATCGAGACATGAAACACATTATGCACAATAGACAGATTAGTTGGTAGAGCTAACTGATACGCTACTGCACCAACCCTTTCAAGAATTTCAAATGGCCCAATGTACCCAGGACTGAGCTTTCTCTTCCTGCCGAAATGGATAACACCTTTGGTTGGTGATATTTTCAGAAAAACATGATCACCGACCTCAAATTCCAAAAGTCTGTGCCTTACATCGGTGTAGCTCTTCTATCGATCTTGAGCCGTTTTCATCCTCCCTTGAATCAGCTTCACTTTGTTTGCTAGTTCTTGAACCATTTCTGGTCCTAATTGAATCGTATCCTGAATGTCATTCCAATACACCGGTCTTCTACACTTTCGACCCTATAATGCTTCAAATGGCGCCATACCAATACTGGAATGGTAGCTATTGTTGTATGTAAACTCGACCAACGACAAATGGTGATCCCAAGAGCCTTGAAAATCCAGAGCACACACTAGCAACATATCTTCCAGAGTCTACAGTATACGTTTCGTTTGACCATCAGTTGCTGAGTGAAAGGCAGTACTAAAGTTCAACAACGTACCAAGGGCTTCTTGCAGACTCTGCCAGAACCGAGATTGAAATCTCGTGTCCCTGTCAGACACTATTGCGCTAGGAACTCCATGAAGTCACGCAATGGTCCTTATATACTCCTGAGCCAATCGTTCCGCACTCCATGTGTTCTTGACTGGTAAGAAATGTGTGGACTTTGTCAAGCGATCCACGATCACCCAGATGGAGTTCAGCCCTCCAACTGTGCTAGGAAGACCAACCACAAAATCCATGGATATCGCATCCCACTTCCATATCTGTATCTCCAGCAGTTAAAGTAATCCACCCGGTCGTTGATGTTCAATCTTCACTTGCTGATAGACCAGACATTTGCTGACAAAGTCAACAATCCCCCGTTACATATTGCTCCACCAATAATACTTTCGCAGATCCTGGTACATCTTAATACCCCCTGGATAAACGGAATAAAAGCTTCGGTGAGCCTTCTTCAGAATCTTCGTTTTCAGCACCTCATCATTCGGTACATAAATTCGATTCTGGAATCACAGTAATCCGTCTTCATGAATCACAAACCCCGCTGCTGTTCCCTTCTGAGCTTCTTCTCTCAGCTTTTGAAATGCAGCATCAGTCAATTCTGCTTGAGCTATCTTCTCGTGGAGGTTTAAGCACACTTGCATTTAAAAGAGTCTTCCATTTGCTGTCCCAGCACGAACCCCGATCTCCATCTTACGAAACTCATCAACTAGCACGTCCTAGGTAATCCCCATCATATGCAAGTTCCCTTCCGTACCCCGAACCTTTTTGCTTAGAGCATCAGGCACCACATTCGCCTTTCCTCGATGATACTGAATATCTACATCATAATCTTTCAGCAACTCCAGCCATCTTCGTTACCTAATGTTCAACTCCTTCTGAGTGAAGATGTATTTCAGACTCTAGTGGTCGGTGAAGATTTTGCAAAACACACCATAGAGGTAATGCCTCCAAATCTTAATTGCAAACACCACCGCGACATACTCCAAATCATGCGTCGGGTAATTTAGCTTGTATGGCTTCAATTTCCTTGATGCATAAGCTATCACCTTTCCGTGTTGCATGAGAATACACCCAAGTCCTTGCTTGGACGCATCGCTGTACACACAGTACCCTTCTTCACCGGAGGGAAGTGTAAGCACCGGAGCTGAGGTAAGACGTCTCGTGAGTTCTTGAAACGCGTTCTCACAGCTCCCCAACAAAACAAACTTCGTATTCTTCCTCGTAAGACTATTCAAAGGCATGGCTATCTTTGAGAAAGCCTCCACAAACCGACGGAAGTAACCTGCCAACCCCAGAAAGCTTCTGATCTCTGTCATACTTGTAGGTCTAGCCCACTCCAACACCGCTTCGATCTTTTTTGGATCGACCTTGATACCTTCTCCCGAGATCACATGTCCCAAGAAGGCAACTTCTGCCAGTCAAAACTCGCACTTCTTGAGTTTCCCATAAGTTTGGTTTTCTCTAAGGGTTTACAGTGCGGTTCGAAGGTGATTGTTGTGATCTTGTGGAGTTTTGGAGTAGATTAAGATATCATCAATGAAGACGACAATGAACTGATCAATATAGGGTTTAAAGACCTTATTCATTTAATCCATGAACACAGCAGGCACATTAGTGAGTCGAAAGGCATGACCACGAACTCATAATGACCATACCGCGTTCGGAAAGCTGTTTTTGGAATGTCTGTGGATTTGATACGTAGTTGATGATATCTAGAGCGTAGGTCTATCTTGGAGTAAACCTTTTCCCCTTGCAACTGACCAAAGAGATCATCAATACGTGACAGTGGATACCGATTTTTGATAGCGATTTTGTTCTACTCCCGGTAATCTATGCGCAACCTCATGCTCCCGTCTTTCTTCTTGACAAAGAGCACATGTGCGTCCCAAGGTGAAACACTTGGTCGGATGTACTCCTTCTCGAGCAAATCCTCTAACCGAGTCTTGAATTCCATCAACTCTGCCGACGCCATACGGTAAGGTGCCTTAGAAATAGGGTTTGTATCTGGTATTAGTTCAATAGAGAAGTCAACTTCTCTACTGGGTGGCATTCCCAAAATTTCATCCGAAAAGACGTCAGGGTATTCACACGCAACTTGGATTTCTGACACCCCTTTCTCTTTCACGAAAGGGGACCTCTATGTGACATAAGTACCCCTGCCAACCCTTTCTCAGAAGGTTGCTCGCCGTCAAAGCAGATACGATTGTCACTTTAGGATTCGATCCTTCCCCGTGGCAGACAAGCTTTCAACGCCTAGGACTAGTGACTCGAACTAGCATTTGTCACAAACTATGGTTCCCCTATATCTTTCTAGCCATGACATCCCCAAAATTGCATAAAAATCCCTCAAATCAAACACTACAAGATCTATGGGAAACTTTTCACCCTCTATCTCAACTGAAGCATAAGACACTACTTGTCTGCATCCCACAACATCTCTTGTAGACAACCCGATGTATAGCACGCTACACATGGGTTTCGTCCCAATGCCGTGCTTCTCAAGGAAAGACTTGGCAACAAAGGATTGAGTTGCACCAGTATCAAAGAGCACACAAGCAGAACGGAAGAGCACTGGGGGTCTGGGATGGTTCCCAGCTGGTCTCGACGTTTGCACTACGGACTGAACTGTGGCTGCAGGCCCCTTCACTGCGTTCCTAGTCCTGTTGCCTCCTTGGATGCAAAACCGGCTTCTCTGACCCTTCCTCCTGCAAGTAAAGCAGGTTACCGGATCAGCTTGGCATTTTCGGGAAACGTGTCCTATCTTGCCACAGTTGTAGCAGACCACCACAACCATAAACTAGTTCCGGTTACGGAGTCCCCCCCCCCCCCTCTGGATTTGCCCCTGACCGATTCACTGTCAGGAATGTAAGCTCATCTCGCATTTCGACCCTCAAGGACTCTGGATAGAACTTGTTGAGGATCAACTCTTTGAACTCCTCCCAGCCAAAGGTAGGAAGTTCTGCACGCTCCGCGACTGTGCTCCATCAGTTGTTAGCATCCCCCTCGAGGTAATATACCCCGAAGCGAGTCTTCATATTCTCTGGGCAGGCGATGAGGTTGAAAAACTTCTCGAGGTCGCCGATCCAGTTCTCAAGAACAGTTGGATCGTCACCTCTGGCATACCGGTTTGGGCGGTGTGCGTGGAACTGGCGGAAGTACCTTGCCCTGTCGGGCTCAGCAGGTTCCGCTGCTCTTCTCCTTCGCCTGACGAGTTCCTTCATCATCACCACCATAAGATCAGCTGGTTGCTGCACCGGGGGTGGATTCCCAGCAGAAAATATGCTGATTCTTTCCTGCACCGCAGGGTTCTGGGCTTGCGCACAAGCCACCGAAGGGTGGTGTCACTCTGATGAGCCCTCGAATTGAGTGGTTGCATTCACAGTATGAGTCATTGTCCTATACGTTAGACATTTGCACAAACAAGATGTCATTTCAATTTGTTTTGTTGTCATTGCATTAATTCAACTTCTATGAGCTAATAAAGTTCGGGTTCTATATTAAACATTCATCTTTGAACTAAGAAATAACCTTGACATTAGATTACACACAACACATAATGAAAAATTAATGATGAAACCAATATCATAAGCATTCACACAAAGCAGTTACAAAAGAAACATAGAGTTCGAACGGAATTGAAACACACATTATTACATGGTTCAGAAGTTTTACACAGAAATGCACACACATTATTACATACCCCTTAAGTCTCGTTCTTTACCACGAGACAAGAACATCAATAACCTTATTAGCAACAATGTCAAAGTTTATGACCCATTTGTCATTCACAAAATACTTCTTATTCGGTTCCCCATCAAGTAACAGCTCTGGATAGTGATGATCCTAAAAGCACTCGTCGATCCATTTGGACAACGAGTAGAGAATAGCTTCTAATTGATATATGGGATGGCCTATATCATCGTCTATCCCTTTGAGTTCCCGAATGGTCTTCTTAAGCTTGTGAAGATGATCCTCCATACGGGTCTGAAGCCCTATCGTACGAACTCTCCTCGAGATACGCTTAGGGTTTAGTCCTTGGCTCCTTGTCGACACCATCCTACACAAAATACATCTTATTTAGTAAGGTGATCAAACATAGATAGTAGATTGAAGACTTAAAACATTATGATATAAAATCCCAAGTACACTTATCTAGCACATATTTTAGAATATGAACCCTAAATTGTTTCTTTTTATTCTAAACCTAAGCTCTGATACCAACCTGTAACGCACCAATTTTCAAGTCCTTTACTGAAAACCCACATGCCATTACTGTCGGTAGGGTCCCACAAACCTTAGCCAGACAATTCAACTTAACTTAGCACAAAATTCAATTTAAATAATTATACATTTTAGGCATCAGGAATCTAACTGCACAAGTGCACTTATTTGTTACATATTTGACAACAGAAACTAAGAAATTAAGTCCCAAATATCAATATTACATTATAAATCAGATCATAATCAATATCCCTCTTCATTTCTTGCATCTAAAAAGTAAGAAAATAGAGAGATGAGAGAAAAGCAATGCCGTGAGCTATACGAGCTCAGTAACGTATCGGCCCCCTCTTCAGGGGAAGCACAAAAAGGAAAGAAAGAGAGAACAATCTATCCTGAAACCACAACAAAATATGTCATATAATTAAACAGATGACAGACCACAGATACCCTCTTATTTATACTGTGACCTTGGCTAAACATGTAAATCCATAGCTTCTTCTAGAAGCTTAAAGTCCGAGGTCACTCGAAACAGGGGA
>JAOVYX010018523.1:0-20006 GCA_035668315.1 Drosera spatulata
CCTTAGTCGCTAAATGGTTTACAGAACTTATAAAAAAGCAACCTCGGGTCACAAGATTTTGGCGACTAACAACAAACCTGGTCGCCAAAATGACGACTAAAAACAAAATTGGTCGCAAAATTCACGATTAAAAGTAAAAGTAGTTGCCAAATTAACGACTAAAATCCATATTAATCGCTAATTTCCAGCCGGTTTTTTTTTTAAATTGAGGCATTTGTATTGACGATTAAAAAAAAAATTTACTCGCAAAAAGGGCGACTAAAATTTTTTTTTAGTCGCCCGTGAGCCAATTTTTTTGTAGTGTTGCTATGGTCAACCCCGGCAACCCTTCTGGAACTTATATTCCTGATTCCCTCCTTAAGGTCCTTCTCTTCATCATTTTGTTCGACTTCCTTGTCATATACGGCATAAGCGAACTTGAGTTTATTTGTTGTAGGTCTTGCTTTGAGGAATGCTCACACCAAAGTCGTATTTGACAGTTGCTTGCATCTATAGCTCTAACCAGCTGCCTTTTCTTCTCCTCTTGTAGAGAATTTCGGATCTCTGCGAAGAAAGTGGTTCTTGGCTGATTGTTGATAATACATATGAGCAAGTCCTCCTTCACTCCCTCGTGGTCATGTTAACCTTTTCCTTTATAGATTGTTCCTTCGAGCAAACTTTGATGATTCAAAGTTTGCCCTTGTCGTTCAGATGTTCCGTAAGTTATGAGATTTTCGGTAACATTTGTGAATTTCCGTGCACAGATATTTCATGTATGATGGCCGGAAGCACTCTTGTGTAGAAGGAAATCACACTGTTAACATATTCTCCTTCTCAAAGGCATATATGGAATGATGGGATGGCGTGTTGGTTATGTAAGTTGATGACATCAATAAAGTGGTGTGCTTGTTGCTCTTCTGCCTCATTTGCTTGAATTCGTCTAAGCAGAGTCGGCCAATTTGCTGGTTAATCAAAAGTTAATCCGAATTTATCAATGATTGATTGATTCGGTGAATCAGCGATCAATTGGTCCGATTCATCCAATTCTGCACAAAAATGCTTCTATTTTATACGAGTGATGGCACATTTTCTTCTCTTTTTTTAAATAAAGCGCATGATTTATCCTTTGCAGATAGCATACCCAACAGAAGTCGAAGGCTTTGGAGCTGCGCTTCTCAAAGTTCAAGATAACATACCCATCTGTGCCACCATATTATCTCAACATTCAGCACTCTATGCCTTGGAAGTTGGTCCTGAGTGGGTCCACGAGCGAGTGAAAGACCTAGTGAAAAACCGTGAGCTGCTGAAAGAGGCACTTTCGCCTCTTGGAAAAGGCGCTGTGAAAGGAGGAGAAGCGATCTACCTATGGGCAAAGCTTCCGGTTCCGGAGAAATATGGTGATGATGACTTCAAGGTCATATACTGGTTTGCTCAGAGGCATAAGGTGGTCATCATCCCAGGGAGTGCGTGCGGATGCCCTGGGCATGTCAGGATTTCCTTTGGAGGGCTACCCGAGGCGGAGACTGCAGCTGCTGCCGAGAGGCTCAGGAAAGGGCTTGAAGAGCTGGTTAGCAAGGGAATGGTCGAGTCCTGAGTGACCTATCTACAATGGTTCGATACCAAATAACTTGGACGCTTCATGATGTTTTCACCGATGAATATCGGCTCATCCTTTTTCTGCGGAATCATCAGTGCGTGAAATGGGGAAAGTAAGAGAGAATTTCATAAGGAGACAATTTCAAGTTTTGGTCAAGGTTGTAAAAAACGGTTTCATTTACTGGTTTTATCCTATCAGCTTCTTGTAATGTCAATAAGCTCCATTAAAGTGAATAGCATGTATCTGAATAACTCTTTGACTGAACGTTTTGGCTCACTTATGAAGCCGTAATGCTCATGTCAATCCACTATATTGGTCTCAAATAATGTTTGTACCCAAGGCTGTGCTTTTAAAACATTTGAGGCCTTACGTCCCACTATGCAGCTTGAGAAGGGTTCGAGCCAGAAGAAGAAAGAAGATGAATGAAGATGAATGCTGAGCTAGAGTATGGTTTATGGATGGAGAGGATACGAACGATCTTCAAGCAGATTTCCAAGCCACCTGAAGTGCCCGCTTGAACGATTGAACCCGTGATGAGGTCCAGAAGGAGAACGATTGAACCCGTGATGAGGTCCAGAAGGAGACTCTGTTGTACTGAATGCATGCGTTTTTTTATCCTAGGATACCCAAGGGTTAAGTTACCACCCAACTAGCAGCCCGGCGCCTAGAGGGATTTGAACCGCTGACTTCTGGCACATTGGGTACTAAATGCATTTTGGGTTAGTTTAGTTTTCATGACAATCTTATCTCATATATGTGCTGTAAAGAGGGCTTCGGGGGACCAAAAAAGTAAAGCAGCTGATCTTGTGTCACATTTTGAAGAGCGACTAATACAAATGCACTAATCGCAATATCTTACCATTAATTTCCCCATTCTATGATATATGATGGGAGCATCGTCTACAGTAGCTTTTGCGACTTGGAACAACAGTATGTATTATTAGCAACTACAAAAAGGTACAAATGAAGATGTCGGGGCATTGCAGAAACCAGCTTATTTATTTATTTTTTCCGCCAAAATAGGGTCCCCTTTCGAATTTGAGCAGCCAAATTCATCGCACAACATCTGAAGTAAGACACCAGCAACTTCTGAGTTTAGGGGGCAGATCTTTTCAACAGAAACCGCAACGAAAAGAACCCAAGGGCAAGAGTCTGCCAGAACCACCCGCTCACATTTGCAGGGTCAACCCTTGTGGCCAGGCGCCATGCATAAATGGCCTCGCCAACATGTGCAGCAATGGCCGCAATCGCAATCACTCTGATAACCAACATTTTCCGGAAAAGGAAACATGCTGCGACTTTGAAGGGCCAGAGGGGCTTAAAGTTGGGGAAGAAGGCGACACCAATTATTGAACCCATCCCTATTATACAGAATAGCCACTCGTATATCGTAGGTCTATCCATAGATTTCAGGCGCTTCTGTTGCCAGTACGAGGTAGTAGCTTTCATGCCTTCGTCCAGACTAAACTTTGGAACAAAACCCAACTCCTTCCTAGCTTCAGAAGAGAGAAGTTACACGTCAAGCAAAACCTGACACAAATCATGATGAGCACATAAGAATTTTCACACGCTTGTATGTTAGTAGTAAGTATATTTGATAAAGACCAATATACATCATATGCTGTGTCTTTCTTTTGAAGGGCCAGGACTGGTACTGTGGTAGGCTCACACCGATGAACAAAAGCAAGAACAACTTCTTTTGAGATGAAACGTCTGATCTAGAATAAATTCCTAATATCCGATGATTGGACACAAGATCATGCTTGCCAGGTTCATGACGGGAGCACCTAGGTCGGTGATATTGTATCATGCTGGTTAAGTTTCAAATCAATCCGTGATCATTTTACTGTAGTTTCAAACATGAATAATGTACATAAAGTCCAACAGATTCCTAATAGTCCTCGAAAACAACTTCAAGCGATAATCAATACATCTTTTGTTGATCACTCCAATCGTCAAACGGATCTAACAATCTAATCGTGAGTAACGGATCTCTGCAAAAACCTTGGGATGGCGTAGTATGGTGATTTACACACAAACTCCGCCTTGCGTACATCAATCTCCAAAGTAGATGTTCCCAAAGCCTACAATGTCATGATTTTCAACCAAAGAACGTTATTTACTTGAGCAAGATGACTCTTCCACTCAAATCCTTGAACAAAAGCAAAGCAAAACAACATATACTCACATAATCTTTACAAAGTTTATTGTGTGGAAAGGGCGAAATGTAGGCAGCCTTATCCAATTATATATTTCTAACGAAGATGTTGTTTCTTGATGATCTCACGAGGTGGTGAACACTAGAACATATGCTCAGCAGATTGAGCTACTATGACTGAACTAGCCCTTTTGGGGGGAAAAGAAAACAACGATGAATCCAACAAACGCAAATCGATCTAATACAAAGTCTTTCAAAATCCATATCAAACATATCATTCCGATTTAGTCTACTCATCTAAATCTAGTGGTCACACACTCACACTAATCACAGGTACCACATCGGTCAACTCCTCATCACAGTTGACCAAATTAAATCATCCTGCATCGCATCAAACACAATCCTTCAGACACATCATCATCAACAACGACGACAAGAACTGCAACACAACCAATCAAAGCATCGATTACACGAAACTGCTGATCAATCTGTGAATTAGAAATTACAGTACCGATGACTGCAGAGAGATCGAGACCGTGTGTGTGTCTGTGCTGTGCGTGCTGTGAATTGGAGGAGGAGATTGAAGGAGAAAGTTTGTAGCGAGAGAGCAGTGTTGGGTGCGAAGAGCGAAGGAAAATGGAGGAGTAAGAGGTCTGCTTGAACTGCCCTCGTTGACCCCGTTGTTTTTTGATGGCGGAGGCTGCGACCGTCATAAAATTTTCCCAATGTAGGCCAAATGAAAATGAAACTTCCAATGTACTCCATCCGTATTGTAATTATTATAATATTTTAATTTTATAATATTTTAATTTTATAATATTTTAATTTTATAATATTTTTATTTTATAATATTTTTATTTTGTATTTATATTGGTATAAAATTTGATACATATTCAATAACGATCAAATATAATTTTTTATAAATTTATCGTGAAAAATAAATGGTTATACAAGTTATGTATTTTAACCTAATATATATTGCGGAATGATCAGATGTGATTTGATATGAAAACGAGATTTATATTCACACGTATAAAATAATTCAAAATACGTACATATTGCAATAATTATGAGATAGAGGGAGTACCATACAAGTACTCGTATCACATTTATAAAAAACAATATTATTTAATATTTCATTCATTCCTAATAAATTACGACACATCACTATAAAATATATATCCCATATAGATTGCTTTATATGGGATATATCCCATATATCCCATAAAATATATATCCCAATTTTACTTTCAAATTGCAACGCTAGTGTATGTCGGTGATAAAGTTATTCGTACTATGAATCGTCCGCAGGTTGATCAAACATCATTTTTCGTAAAATTATCGTGAAAAATTAATGATAGTTGAAAAATTATCTAAATATACCACATAGTAAAAAGAATTACCAATAAGTACTACCTCTCTTGTTTTTTCCAACCAAATACCCCACTAATATTTTTTTTTTTTTTAAAATAAGATCGTGATTTCCTTATTCACGTTTCCTCTTCCTTTTGTTTTTTTCATAAAAAAATTTGCTTTCTTATTTTCGTGGATACAATTAGATTATTCCCATATTTTGATATGTTGATGAGGTTTTATTTTGATTCTGTATATCCGACGTTCGTTGTTCTTCCCCTCAGCATAAAAAAATAAACATTGTCTCACGTCTTCATGTTCGAGCGATATTTTCTATTGTTCGTCATATTTATTATCGTCCTCGTCTTTAGTTCGTCCTCCTCGTTTTCACTGTTCGGTCGTCACCGTTGATAGTTTGTCGTCGTCATTAGTTCGTCGTCGTCGTCCTCATCATTAGTTCGTCGTCCAATAGTAGGCGTTTCGTCGTCATCGTCATCATTAGTTCGTCGTCGTTATTAGTTCATCGTCGTCGTCATTAATTGTTCATCGTCGTCGTCAGTTTGTCGGTCGATTGTCGGTTCGTCGTCAGAAATTGAATTTCGAATTGAATAATTGTATTTAAGGAAAGGATTTTCTAATTGATTACGGAGTACCTAATGAGAATGAAATAATAGTGGGATATTTTTGTGTAATTAAAGTTGTATAGGGATACTTATCAAGCATTCTCTCATGATAATTTAAATTATATACTACTCCCTCCGTCTAACGAAAAGTACAGTACTTTTCTAATTCGGATGTCACATAAAAAATACAACATTTTCATTATTGAAACTTTTTTTCGTACAAAATTACAAAAAGACCCCTATTTTTTACTAATTTATATTACCGAAGCAGATTGTCTATTGTTGTTGCTGTGCTGTTCCTGTTGCTGTTGGATGTTGTTTTATTTTGTTTTGTTTTTTTGTATTTTACATTTTAATTTTTTTTAAGAAATTTAAAATTCTATTTAGGAAATATCAACGTTAAAAAACTTAATAAAAATAACCCCATAAAAATTATATCCATAAAAAATCCAATCAAAAAACAAAAACAACCCAAATAAGCCTGAAACGTTGGATCCAAAATCCAACGGTCCAGATCTTGTGTTGTGCGCACTTGGACTACAGAGGATATCCCATTTTTTACTCCCTCCGTCCCATAATTTTTGCAATGGCGCACTTTGAGGCGTTCCGTTCTTATTTTTAACGATGTCAGAAAATTCTTAATTTGGTTCGGGATTAAAGTCCATAACTTAATCTATCATTGGTGTTTCACAACAATTTTGTAAAAAATGATGTTTGTTCGTAACAAATTAGACCTCAAACTACGTACCGTTGCAAAATGTTTGGGACGGAGGAAGTATATTGTAAAGCCCCAGAAAATTAAGATCAAATAAATATAAAAATTATGATCAAATAATAGTTCGTAAATTAATAAACGTAACAAAATATGCGTTTCTTCATTAATAATAAATTAAAAGTGAGAAATGAATCTTGTTTGAAAGTCTTGAGACGTAACGTACGCTCATAATTTTAAAACTCGTGACGAAGTTGAGATAACTTTTTGTAACGGAAAAATATGAAAAATTATACATTAAATACCAACGTAATTTTTCGAGCGAGACGGTAAATTTGGATTGGTGGATATGGGAGGTACGGGGTTAATTAATCCTGCGATTAAACAATTCGAGGATGTTTTACTTTAAATTAATCCCATTACCTTACCTTCTCCCTCCACACGTACCATTTTCTTTTCTCTACCACTTAACTGATCCAGCCACCACGCAACACATCAACCGCACCCAACTCCACCGAGGATCTCCACTGGTGCAAAATTCCGCTTTCAAGCTGCTAACCCCTCACTGATCAATCATCCTTTGCTTCACTTTGCTCACACACCCACATGAACTCTCACAAGAAGCAATCCCTCTCCTTCTTCTGTTTTCCTTTCCTTCCTTTACCGTGTCTCTTTACAAACCAACAACCGGGGCTGCGGAGCAGCTTGACAGGAAGGGGAAAACCAACTTGGACAGTAAGAAAAACACGAGAGGAAGAAGGAAGACAGCGGCACAAATACGTTCCGTTCAAAAGAAGGAGCGAAACTGAGATAGCCATACCAAGTCAAACCCGGCTCAAAACCATTTTAACAAGAGGGAGAGCACTGCAATTCTCATAACTTAGTGTCATACGGTCCATTTGTAGCTAAATAACGAAAGAAACGGCAAGGAAAACAAACCACGGATGATTGAAATACGTTTATGAGCCAAAAGACGAGTTATGCTCGTGAAACCCTGAAACCTAAGGTTTTATGTATCAAACAAGCCCAAAACTAAATAAACATGACAAGAACTAATAAATATTATGTTTATGAAGTTTTAGATCATTTGAGATCCAATTGGTTGGGTAAAACGTGAAAAATAGTAAACCAGCCCATATCAGTTTCTGGACAGCTTTGATAACCAAGATTAGAACGCATTTTGACCCCAGTTAGAGCCTGATTCAGCAAGTGACTCTTGAAGCATAGTTTTAGAGGACTTTCTGACGTTTCTAATGAATCAAGAATCACCCAATTTGGTTAGGAAACGAGGAGTTATGCGCGTTCGAAATCAGGTCAGAAAATCTGAAAAAACCATCGAAGCTTCGGGGCATTTTCACTGCCAGCCCAAAAACGTGTTTTTCGACGTATTTATGTGTCGTATCAACCCGTATACCCCCTGTGATTATTAAAATATAGTATTTGGATAAGAAAACGTGATAAAATATATGGTTAATTGTACGCAGAGCTAAAAATGTTTAGTTTGAATAGGATACGTAATAGTTTGTGTATTTCCAAAACATACGTGAATTACAAAATAATAGTGAATCGTACGAAGACATACGTAATATCGTAATATACGTATTTGAGAACGTATAACGTACATAAATACAAAAAATATTAAGTTTGAATAAAAATACGTAATAACTTACGTATTCGTACAAAGTACATAAAAACGTGAAAATAATGGAATATACGTAAAGAATACGTAATAACGTACGGATCGTATTTGTACTAATGCAGGAATAAGAAACATGATTTGATTTCACGCGTTAAAGTAAACAAACCAAGAACATGTCAACAATGTAACGTTTAGATTCCTGATTTGGATGGCGATACATGTTAATATACTAGTTGTATATTAACGCGTGGGGGGTAGTAGTTTTGCCTTGTGCGCTGTGTTATGCTGTGCTGTGTTATGTTTGTATTTCTTTGTTATTGTATAATTGTGTGGTAGCACTTGTAGCTTATCGCAGTTCATGGCAACCTAACCCTGATAGTACTAATGCTAGGGTATGGGTAGGTTTTTCTCCGTTAACCGTACGTTATATGAATGTGATAAAGATAAGTGCTAGGTTTCCAAGGTTTGACATACGATAATGGACAAAAGGTTAGGGTTAATACAGGTTAATCCTATAAATGACGTCATGTTAAAGATGAACATGCAAAGTAGGAATGAATTCACGAGAGGCGAGGTTAAATCCAGAGTTTGTTAATCCTATTGAGTTGTTACACTGTGACTTAGTGAAAATATTGTGTTAAACTGTGGGATGAGAAGTTGCGACTAATCATCTTATACGCGTAGACTACCCTGTGAGGTTGTCAGGTTGTGGGACATCTCGCTGCAGGAGACCCTTGGACGTCGTTATAGGCTGATCCTCTGTCTCAAGTGACCCCGGACTTTAAGTTTCCTATGGATTTACATATTTAGCCAAGGTCACAGTGTTAACGAGAGGGTATCTATGGTCTGTCGTGTTTGCTTGTTTGCATGACTGATTATGTTATGCTTACAGGACGGATTGTTCTCTCTTCCTTCTCTTTTGTGTTTTCACAGAAAAGGGGATCGGCACGTTACTGAGCCCGTATAGCTCACGGCGTTGCTTTTCTTTTATTTCTCTATTTTCTGACTTTTTAGGTGCAAGAAATGAGGAAGATTATTGACTAAGATTTGATCCATTTTGTAATGTTAATGTTTGGGACAACATTTCTAAGTTTTCGTTGCTTAAATATGTAATAAATAAGTAAACTTATGGATCTAGATCGATGATGCTTTAAGTGCATTTCCGTTTAGTTTATTCCAAACTAAGTTAAGTTGAATTGCCTGGCTAAGGTTTGTAGGACCCTAGCGGCAGTAATGCCACGTGGGTTTTCAGAAACGGACCAGAAAAATTCGGGGCGTTACATGTTGGTATCAGAGCTTGGGTTTAGAATAAAAAGAAAACATTTAGGGTTCATATTCTAAAATATATGCTAGATAAGTGTACTTGGGGTTTTATATCATAATGCTTTAAGTTTTCAATGTAATATCTATGTTTGGTCACCCTACTAAAATAAGAATTATTTTGTGTAGGATGGTGTCGACAAGGAGTCAAGGACTAAAACCTAAGCGTATCTCGAGTAGAGTTCGTTGGATAGGGCTTCGGACCCGTATGAAGGATCATCTCCACAAGCTTAAGAAGACCATTCGGGAACTCAAAAGAATAGACGATGATATAGGCCATCCCATATATCAAGTAGAGGCTATTTTCTACTCGTTGTCCAAATGGATCGCCGAGTGCTTTTGGGATTGTCACTATCCAGAGCTGCTTCTTGGTGGGGAACCGAATAAGAAGTATTTTGTGAATGACAAATGGGTAATAAACTTTGACATTGTTGCTAATAAGGTTATTGACGTTCTTGCCTCGTAGTAAAGAACGAGACTTAAGGGAAATAATGTGTGTGCATTTCTGTGTGAATCTTCTGAACCATGTAATAATGTGTACTTTAATTCCGCTCGAACTCTATGTTTCTTTTATAACTGCTTTGTGTGAATGTTTATGACCTCATTAATGTTTCATTATGCGTTGTGTGTAATCTAATGTAAAGGTTATTGCTTAGTTCAAGGATGAATGCTTAATGTAGTACCCGAACTTTATTAGCTCAAACAAGTTGAATTAATGCAATGACAACAAAAACAAATTGAAATGACATCTTCTTTGTGCAAATGTCTAACATATAGGACAATGACTCATACTGTGAAAGCAACCACTCAATCCGAGGACTCATCAGAGTCACACCACCCCTCGGTGGCTTATGCGCAAGCTCAGAACCCTGCGGTGCAGAAAATAATCAACATCTCTTCTGCCGGGAATCAACCCCCAGTGCAGCCACTAGCTGATCCTATGGTGGTGATGATGGAAGAACTCCTCAGGCTAAGGAGAGGAGCAGCGAAACCTACTGAGTCCGACAGGGCAAGGTACTTCCGCCAGTTCCACGCACACCGTCCAAACCGGTATGTCGGAGGTGACGATCCAACTGTTCTTGAGAACTGGATCGGCGACCTCGAGAAAATTTTCAACCTCATCGCCTGCCTAGAGAATATGAAGGCTCACTTCGGGATATACTACCTCGAGGGGGATGCTAACAACTGGTGGAGCACGGTCATGGAGCGTGCAGAACTTCTTACTTTGGCTGGGAGGAGTTCAAAGAGCTGATCCACGACAAGTTCTATCTAGAGTCCTTGAGGGATGAAATACGGGATGAGTTTACATCCCTGATTCAAGGAAACAGAAGCGTTGTTGAGTACGCTTCAAGGTTTACAATACTGCTGCGGTTCGTGTCTTCGTTCTACGGTACGAAGGCGGGAAAAGAAGAGGAAGTTTTTGAAGGGTCTCAGCTGGAGGCTCAGAAACAGTCTGATGAATCATACGTTTGTATCTTATCAGCAAATGTATGACAAGGCTGTGAACTTGGAGCGGTCTTACAACGAGAAGGATTCAGTTTTCGCAAAAAAGAAGCGCAAGCGGGAGGACGTTAAGGCGGGCAAGTTCGGCGGATTCCGACACCCTTGTGCACCCCAGAAGACCTACCAGGGCGGACCTTCAGCCAGCTGAGCGAGCGTGGCACAGGGAATGGGAAACCAGTCGGGGCGTACCACCAACCCACAGTATGGACAGCGAAACAGTCAGGGACAAACCCAGAGGAGGGGACCCAGTAACCGAAATCAGTCTATGGTTGAGGTGGTCTGCTACAATTATGGCAAGATAGAGCACGTTTCCCGAAAATGCCAAACTGATCCGATAACCTGCCTTACTTGAGGGAGGAAGGGTGACAGAAGCCAGTTTTGCTTCCAAGAGCCAAAAGGGCTAGGAAGGCAGTGGAGGGGCCTGTAGCCACAGGTCAGTCCGGAGAGCAAACGTTAAACCAGCTGGAAACCAGCCCAACCCTCACTAGGAAGGGTGTATTCAATGAATCCCCAGGAGGCGCAGCAAGGCGGAGCTGCAGTGATCGGTAACCTTCAACTTCTCTTCCGTTCAGCTTGTGTGCTCTTTGATATTGGTGCAACTTAATCCTTTGTTGTCAAGTCTTTCCTTAAAAAGCACGGCATTGCAACGAAACACATGTCTAATGTGCTATACATCGGGTTTCCTACAGGAGAGGCTGTGGGATGCAGACAAGTGTGTCTTATGCTTCAGTTGAGATAGGGGGTGAAAAGTTTCCTATAAATCTTGTAGTGTTTGATTTGGGGGATTTTGATGCAATTCTGGGGATGTCATGGCTAGAGAGATATAGGGCTATCATAGATTGTCACAAGAAGCTAGTTCGAGTCACTAGTCCTACGTGTGGAACGTTTGTCTGCCACGGGGAAGGATCGAAACCTGAAGTGACAATCGTATCTGCTTTGACGACGAGCAAGCTTCTGAGGAAGGGTTATCAGGGATATTTGTGTCACATAGAGGTCCCTGTCGTGGAAGAGAAAGGGGTGTCAGAAATCCCAGTTGTGTGTGAATATCCTGACGTCTTTCAGGATGAAATTCCGGGAATGCCACCGTAACGCCCCCGACTTTTCGCTCCGGAAGACACGTGGACGTTATGCCGTCACGGACCCGGTCCGTGACAAGGGTAAACAAACCGAATGGGTTTTAGGGGTACAGAAGTCAAGGAACTGTAAACAGTAACCGAATTCATAGCTTACAATCCCAAATACGTATTTAGTTACAACATTAAAGCGGAAGCTATGCAGATCGTTTATTACATTTAAACAATACAGTCATCTGATTTGCTATAATATCCGAAGTACATGAGATCATCTAAATGCATGCAAGCTCTCTCTAAGAGCCTTCAGGTGCTGTTGGGGGCATACCTGCAATTGAAAGCCATAACCATGAGCTAATGAAGCTGCAACCTCAGGTGTATGAATCCCAATTACAGGGAATTTCCCCTAACGGCTATGGCGACCGCCGAAAGTCCCTAAAATATTTTTATATATAAAGGAAAATATGGGCGCCATATCACACAACATTGTTTCTCATTTCTTTATATGGTTTTGTATCGCTTTTAAGAGTCATTCCTTTCATTTGCATTTAATTAGGGTTCATGACTCGACTCAAAAGCAGCGATAACTCCAAGGATATGACCGACTCGGAGTACAGAGATAAGATAAAGTGTCAATCGTCAGTCGGGCTACCCAATAGATTATGTTTTCGCACCTGCCTACTCTGTGCGTCGCCTTGCACCTCTTGTGCGCATTCAATATGGTATCATTTGCCAGCATTGAGATAATTTGGGCCTCCCTGCAGAGAGCAACCCGTGGCCCCATCACAATGATGTAGAAGCTACTACATGCATGCAAAGAGGATGGGGGATGCCCATCCCTCCCTAGCTAGTTTTCACCCGTGACGATGATTCAGAGGATAATACATGAGTGCAATGACTCAAACCCATGCCACCAAGGCTACTCAAGAAAAACAGATGATCGCAAAGGATCGAAGAAGGGACACGATGTTCGACCTTCTCAATAATTTCAAGGAAAATGATCAACGATCCAACGGATCCACAAGGGATGTCAATGCCGTCCTTATCAGTTCAAGGAGGCGGTATTTCTTAATCGTTTGCTTTTCATTAATTCTCATGGATAGCGAGACCATGCTCTACATCCCCTGTTCCTTTTTTATTAATCATTTAGCGGTCGCTTTCATTTATTTCCCATGAGGATATATATATTGTAAGGGTGTATTCTAGTTTGTTTTAACCTCAAATACCTCATTACATGTCAAACGTGATCGTTTATGCACGTTTGGCGATATATTTCCATGCGTAAGTGTTATATATCTCAAATACGCATTTAGGTTTAAGGTTCGGGGCACAAAAATGTATTTTTTCTGGCCAGAAGGCCATCGCGGGCGCAACAGTTCTCCGGCCAGAACCTGCAAGAAACCTCTCTGCCCGACACCAGATCCCCCGATTCACACCACAACGCATCCAAACCATTATATACACATCAAACACAGCATAAACACGTCTCAAACATGCACGGACGTGTTTGAATCGTGTGAACTAATAAAAGAGGTGTATTGGACGAGTGAGGTTACCTCGAACGTGTTTAGTTTTCTTAAGCACATAATCACACAAACGGATCCGTTGGCGTCCCTTAGTTGAGCTGCCGATGCTGATCCTCCCCTCCACGCTGCTGTTGCCCGTTGTCTTGGGTTTGGCGTCGTGATGATGATGCAAATGATGGTGGTGACGGTGTGGTGATGTGATGACGAAGATGATGATGATGATGTTGATGATGGCGGTTGTAGGAGAGGTGGCCGGCTGCTGTTGGTTGGCTGGTGGCTGCGTTGGTGGAGGCAGAGAAGAGTGGAGAGCGATGGTGCGGCAGGTGGTGATGGAGGGTGAGTGAAGTGGAGAGTAAACGGGGAGAAAGTGGCGGGAGAGTGGAAAGAAAAGGTGAGGGAAATGGAAAGTTAGGTAAGGCGGCCGAATATCCCACGTTTCGTCCCACGAAACGTCTCGTTCAGTCTATTATTCACTCAAATTTTGCAATATTAATCCATAAAAATTCTATTTGCGTCGATATATGAAATTATGACCTCCCGAGTCATAATCCATTGTTTTTGGGATTAAAATCGGTAACCCTTACGCGCAACGCTTATAACGTTATAACATTGTAACGTTATTCGTTTGTAACGTTTATTGGCACGTTTAACTAATCATCCCAAAATATTCCGTCGTTTTATTTGATTTAATAATCAAATATTTGCTTAGATTTAAATATATAACCTTTAAGCTCAATTTATTTTAAAAATCGTAACGTTATATATTCATCTCAAAACTCCCAAAATTCTCGGGTATTACAGCCACCCAGTAGAGAAGTTGATTTCTCTATTGAAATAATATCAGATGCAAATGCTATATCCAAGACACCTTATCGTATGACGCCGACAGAGTTGAAGGAATTAAAGACTTAGTTAGAGGATTTGCTCGAGAAGGGGTACATCCGACCGAGTGTCTCACCTTGGGGCACACCTATGCTCTTTGTCAAGAAGAAAGACGGGAGCATGAGGTTTTGCATAGATTACCGGGAGTTGAACAAAATCACCATCGAAAATCGATATCCACTGTCACGTATCTTTGATCAGTTGCAAGGGGCAAAGGTTTACTCCAAGATAGACCTACGCTCTGGATATCATTAACTACGTATCAAATCCACAGACATTCCAAAAACAGCCTTCCGAACACGGTATGGTCATTATGAGTTCGTTGTCATGCCTTTCGGACTCACTAATGCGCCTGTTGTGTTCATGGATTTGATGAATAGGGTCTTTAAACCCTATATTGATCAGTTCATTGTCATTTTCATTGATGATATCTTAATCTACTCCAAAACTCTAGAAGATCACGAGAATCGAACTGCCCTACTAACCCTTAGAGAAAACCGGCTTTATGGGAAACTCAAGAAGTGCGAGTTTTGGCTGAAAGAAGTTGCCTTCTTGGGACATGTGATCTCGGAAGAAGGTATCAAGGTCGATCCGATAAAGATTGGCAGTGTTGGAGTGGGCTAGGCCTTCAAGTGTGACAGAGATCAGAAGCTTTCTGGGGTTGACAGGTTACTATCGTCGGTTTGTGGAATATTTCTCGAAGATAGCTATGCCTTTGACTAGTCTTACGAGAAAGAATACAAAGTTTGTTTGGTCAGAGAGCTGTGAGAAGGCGTTTCAATAACTCAAAAGATAACTTACCTCAGCTCCGGTGCTCACACTACCCTCCGACGAAGAAGGATTTTGCGTGTACAGCGACGCGTCCAAGAAAGGACTTGGATGTGTGCTCATGCAACACGAGAAGGTAATAGCTTATGCATCGAGGCAATTGAAGTCGTATGAGCTTAATTACCCGACGCATGACTTGGAGCTTGATGCGGTGGTGTTTGCAATCAAGATTTGGAGGCATTATCTCTATGGTGTGTCTTGCAAAATCTTCACCGTCCACAAAAACCTGAAATACATATTCACTCAGGAGGAGTTGAACATGAGACAACGAAGATGGTTGGAGCTGCTGAAAGACTATGATGTAGATATTCAGTACCATCCAGGAAAGACGAACGTGGTGGTCGATGCTTTGAGCAGAAAGGTTCGGAGTATGGAAGGAAACTTACACATGATGGGGATTACCCAGGATGTATTAGTTGATGAGTTTTGTAAGATAGAGATCGAGGTCCGTGCGGGGACAGCATATGGAAGACTCTTTGAAATGCAAGTGTGCTTAAACCTCCACGAGGAGATAGCTCAAGCGCAATTGACTGATGCTGCGTTTCAAAAGCTGAGGGAAGAAGCTCGGAAGGTAACAGCAGCGCGGTTTGTGATTCATGAAGACGGATCACTACGATTCCAGAGTCGAATTTGTGTACCCAATGACGAGGTGCTGAGAACGAAGATTCTGGAGAAGGCTCACCAAAGCCTTTATTCCGTTCATCCAGGGGGTACTAAGATGTATCAGGATCTGCGGAAGTGTTATTGGTGGAGCAATATGAAGCGAGAGATTACTGACTTTATCAGCAAATGTCTGGTCTGTCAGCAAGTGAGGATTGAACATCAACGACCTGGTGGATTACTTCAACCGTTGAGATACTGATATGGAAGTGGGATGCGATATCCATGGACTTCGTGGTTGGTCTTCCTAGCACGGTTGGAGGGCTGAACTCCATCTGGGTGATCGTGGATTGCTTAACAAAGTCCGCACATTCCTTACCAGTCAAGAACACAGTGTTGAACGATTGGCTCAGGAGTATATAAGGATCATTGTGCCACTTCATGGATTTCCTAGCACAATAGTGTCTGACATGGACACGAGATTTCAATCTCGGTTCTGGCAGAGTCTGCAAGAAGCTCTTGGTACGCGGTTGAATTTCAGTACTACCTTTTACCCAGTAACTGATGGTCAAACGGAACGTACAATACAGACTCTGGAAGATATGTTGCGAGCGTGTGCTCTCGATTTTTAAGGCTATTGGGATCATTATTTGCCGTTGGTCGAATTTACATACAACAATAGCTACCATTCAAGTATCGGTATGGCGTCATTTAAAGCATTATACGGCCGGAAGTATAGAACATCGGTGTATTGGAATGACATTCAAGATGTGGTTCAACTAGAACCAGAAATGGTTCAAGAACTAGCTGACAAAGTGAAGCTGATTCAAGGAAGGATGAAAAAGGCTCAAGATCAACAGAAGAGCTACCTCGATGTAAGACGCAGACCTTTGGAATTTGAGGTCGGTGATCATGTTTTTCTGAAAATATCACCAACCAAAGACGTTATGTGTTTCGGCCGGAAGGAAACGCTCAGTCCTCGGTACATTAGGCCATTTGAAATTCTTGAAAGGGTTGGTGCAGTAGCGTATCAGTTAGCTTTGCCAGCTGATCTGTCTACTGTGCATAATGTGTTCCATTTGTCGATGCTTTGCAAGTATGTACCAGACCTGAGCCATGATATCTAGTATGATCCCGTGCAATTGACTGAGAGGATGACATACGAGGAGCGTCCTCAAGAAATCCTAGATCATCGCTTCAAGGTATTGAAGAATAAAACAATAGCACTGGTGAAAGTGCTTTGGGCAAATCATTTGACTTCAGAGGCAACCTAGGAAGTTGAAGAAATGATACGGGAGCATTACCCGTATTTGTTTAACTCATAGAGCACTCGACTCATGTTTCGGGGACGAAACATCCTAAGGTGAGGAGGATGTAAAGCACCAGAAAATTGAGATCAAATAAATATAAAAATTATGATCAAATAACAGTTCATAAATTAATATACGTAATAAAAAATACGTTTCTTCCTCTATAATAAATTAAAAGTGAGAAACGAATCTTGTTTCAAAATCTTGAGACATAATTTTAAAACTCGTGACGAAGTTAGGATAACTTTTTGTCACGGAAAAATATGAGAAATTATACGTTAAATAACAACGTAATCTTTCGAGCGAGACGGTAAATTTTGATTGGTGGATATTGAACGTACGGGGTTAATTAATCCCGCGATTAAACGAATCGGTGATGTTTTATTTTAAATTAATCCCACTCCCTTACCTTCTCCCTCTACACCTACCATTTTCTTTTCTCCACCACTCAACTGATCCAGCCACCACGCAACACATCAACTGCACCCAACTCCACCGAGGATCTGCATTGGTGCAAAATTCCACTTTCAAGATGCCAACCCCTCACGGATCAATCATCCTTTGCTTCACTTTGCTCACACACCCACACGAACTCTCACAAGAAGCAATCCCTCTCCCTCTTCTATTTTTCTTTCCTTCCTTTGCCGTGTCTCTTTGTAAACCCATAACCGAGACTATGGAGCAGCTTGGCAGGAAGGGGAAAACAAGCTTAGACAGCAAGGAAAATACGAGAGGAAGAAGGAAGGCAGCGGTACAAAACCGAGCTAGCCATACCAAGTCAAACAGGGGTCAAAACCATTTTAACAAGAGGGTGAGCACTGCGATTCTCATAGCTTAGTGTCATACGGTCCATTTGTAGCTAAATAACGAAAGAAACGGCAAGGAAAATAAGCCACGGATGATTGAAATGCGTTTATGAGCCAAAAGACGAGTTATGCTCGTGAGACCTTGAAACCTAAGGTTTTATGTATCAAACAACTCCAAAACTGAACAAACATGACAAGAACTAAATAAATATTATGTTTATGAAGTTTTAGATCATTTGGGATTGAATTGGATGGGTAAAACGTGAAAAATAGCAAATCAGCCCATACCAGTTTCTGGACAGCTTTGATAACCAAGATTGAAACGCGTTTTGACCCCAGTTAGAGCCTGATTCAGTAAATGAGTCTTGAAACATAGTTGTAGAGGACTTCCTGAGTTTCCAATGAATCAAGAATCACCCAATTTGGTTAGAAAACGAGGAAGTTATGCGCGTTCGAAGTCAGGTCAGAAAATCTAGAAAAACCATCGAAGCTTCAGGGCATTTTCGTTGGCAGCCCCAAAAACGTGTTTTGCGGCGTATTTATGCGTCGTATCAACCCGTATATCCCCTGTGACTATTAAAAACAGTTTTTGGATAAGAAAGCGTGGTAAAATATATGGTTAATTGTACGCAGAGCAAAAAACGTTTAGTTTGAATAGAATACGTAATAGTTGGTGTATTTGGAAAACATACGTGAATTACAAAACAATAGTAAATCGAATGAAGGCATACTTAATATCGTAATGTACGTATTTGAGAACATATAACGTACATAAATACGAAAAAAATATATCAAGTTTGAATAAAAATACGTAATAACTTACGTATTCGTACAAAGTACATAAAAACGTGGAAATAACGAAATATACGTAAAAAATATGTAATAACGTACGGATCGTATTTGTACTGATACAGGAACAGAAAACATGATTTGATTTCACGAGTTAATGTAAACAAACCAAGAACCTGTCAACAAGGTAACGTTTAGATTCCTGATTTGGATGACGATACTTGTTAATATACTAGTTGTATATTAACGCGTGGTGGGTAGTTTTGCCCTGTGCGTTGTGTTATGTTGTGTTGTGTTATGTTTGTATTTCTTTGTTATTGTATGATTGTGTGGTAACACTTGTAGTTTATCGCAGTTCATGATAACCTAACCCTGATAATACTAATGCTAGGGTATGGGTAGGTTTTTCTCCGTTAACCGTACGTTATATGAATGTGATAAAGACAAGTGCTAGGTTTCCAAGGTTTGGCATACGATAATGGACAAAAGGTTAAGGTTAATACAGGTTAATCCTATAAATGATGTCATGTTAAAGATGAACATGCAAAGTAGGAATGAATTCACGAGAGGCGAGGTTAAATCCAGAGTTTGTTAATCCTATTGAGTTGTTACACTGTGACTTAGTGAAAATATTGTGTTAAACTGTGGGATGAGAAGTTGCGACTAATCATCTTATACGCGTAGACTACCCTGTGAGGTTGTCAGGTTGTGGGACATCTCGCTGCAGGAGACCCTTGGACGTCGTTATAGGCTGATCCTCTGTCTCAAGTGACCCCGGACTTTAAGTTTCCTATGGATTTACATATTTAGCCAAGGTCACAGTGTTAACGAGAGGGTATCTATGGTCTGTCGTGTTTGCTTGTTTGCATGACTGATTATGTTCTGCTTACAGGACGGATTGTTCTCTCTTCCTTCTCTTTTGTGTTTTCACAGAAAAAGGGACCGACACGTTACTGAGCCCGTATAGCTCACGACGTTGCTTTTCTTTTGTTTCTCTAAGTGCTTGCAATTATATCCATGTAATAATTCTCATCTATTTATATCATTTTAACCATGTTGAATTATCGATGAGACTGAATGTTGTTCTTCCACTCGAGATGGTATCAGAGTCATCAACAAACTCGAACAAGAGAGTGCTCTTTATCAATCTTTTAGCACACCACAAAGATGGATTGTAATATCCCTGAAAATCCTGTAAATTAAAAAAAAAAAAAGAGAGAGAGAAAGATATCAGGTTGTTATCTTCACGAGATACAGCCCACAATTCTCTCCGTAAAAAAAGGCCCAACAACCTGTTAATAAAAACTGCTT
>JAOVYX010018524.1:0-20004 GCA_035668315.1 Drosera spatulata
TAAAATACTTTCTAGGTCTGCAAGTGAAACAGTTAAGTAAAAGAATATTTATAAATCAATCAAAATACTTAACAAATTTAATTAAAAAGTTGGGACTAGAAAACTCAAGTCTAATGAAAATCCCCATGAGCTCTACTGCTAAAATTGAGAAAGATAAAAAAGATAAAAGTATAGATCAAACACTATATAGAGGTATAATAGGATCTTTACTTTACCTCACTACAAGTAGGTCGGACATCCAGTACTAAGTCTATGTGTGTGCCAGGTATCAATCTGATCCTAAGGAGTCCCACTCTACTGCAGTTAAGAGAATCTTGAGATATCTCAAAGTAACTCTTAACCTGGGTATATGGCATCCAAAGGATTCAGATTTTGTATTAATTGATTATTCAGATGCAGACTTTGCAGGTTGTAGGGTTGATAAAAGACGCACAAGTGGTACATGTCAATTTTTAAGTGCAAGGTTGATTTCTTGGTTTAGCAAGAAGCAGACCACTGTCTTAACCTCTACTGCAGAAGTAGAATACATGGCTGCAGGAAGCTATGCTGCATAGGTACTTTAGATGAGGTCTCAGCTTGCAGACTATGGGCTAACATTTTCTAAAACAAACATATTTTGTGACAACACGTCTGCAATAGCTATTTTTGAAAATCCTGTTTTTCATTCGAGGAGCAAGTATATTGATGTCAAATATCATTTTATCAGAGTTCATGTGCAGAAAGGTTACGTAAAGTTGGAATACATTCCAACAGAAAAACAAATTACAGACATTTTTACAAAATCCTTAGATGAAAATAAATTTATCATGTTCAGAGGAGAGCCGGGCATGATAAATTTAAATGAGTAAAATGGCCACATCTACTGCTCTACTGCAGGTGTAGATGTAAACGAGCAGAATTTTAAAAATGGGTTTAATGATTTTAAAGGGTGTAGACAAGTAACTTTGCTCTACTGCTCTACTACACGTATAGATGCAGACAAGTAGACTACCTACAACACACTCAGTGCTTTTCAAGTGATGCAGACGAGTGACTTTTCTCTATGGCTCTACTGCACAAGCCATGCAGACTAGACACAGATGTCATTGTACTTCTCCTATTTTTAGAAAGAAATCTTTTCATAAATATCTCCTTGATTCTCGCACCGACAGAATTGTTTTTAGCAAACTGTGTAATAGTTACCTTTTAATTCTCAACGATAAAAATTGCACAGTAACTATAAAAGGAGAAAGAAGCGTTACACAATTTACTTTACAATTTTCTCTCTCTTTCTCTCTCTCCCAAGCGATAGACAAACCCTAATTCTCTTAATTCTTCTTCTGATCTCTTCCAAACTCTCCATTCAATCTCTTCTTTGAAAATTTTTGAAAAATCAAACTTCTTGAACAAAGACAGCCGACAAACCCACCTCCTCAATACCCTCCAAATCATCAAAGCCACAAGTGAGCCCAGCAAGAAAAGACTTGCAAACAGGTGTGGTTGCTGATTTCGAAACCCTGGTGCACGAGTCCGACGAAGTTAGAGAAGTCTCAGAATGCATCCTGGAAGCGGGGTTAAAGTATCTATGCAAAACTTCTAGCCACATCTTCGATGAGGAAGCCATAGAATTCATTGAGAAGGCTAGGGTTTCGAACAACTTTCAAGAAATCCAATACTCCTACAAGATGTAGGCCATCAAGATCACAACCGAAGACATAGAAAGAATCTTCAGGCTCCCCAACAAAGGTTCAAGGATGATTCCCTCTACCATTGTATCTCAAGGACGGCTCGCGATGCTAGGAACCGAACATTAGAATGAAGGGATAAGGACGATGAAGAAGTTCTTGGCAAAGGAACACAAATTCCTTGTAGTCAAGAAAACCATGATGTCCAACGAGTACTCAAAGGACCAGATCACACAAGATCAGCAGGAGATCACGTGTGCAATCTTGATGAAACACCAGGTGAACTGGGCCAGCCTAATCATCTATCAAATAGCCAGTGTAGTAGAGGCCAGACAGCCTCTCTATGGCAGACTACTAAGCATCATTCTGAAGGATAAGTTGAAGCTGTCTGATGCTCAAGAAAGACCATGGACGGTGTCGAAGCAAATCGACATCAAAAAGATTGGCAGACTACCAGCAAGCCTGGCAAAAGTAAGAAAAGTCACTGCAGCACAACCACAACCACCATCAAAGCCTACTGCAAAGGCTACAATGCAGCAGAGGACTGAAAAGCCCAAGAAAATAGCAGCTTCTAAGGCTGTCAAGCCTCCAAAAAGAAAGCTAATCCTCCAACCCTCTGAAGAATCAAAGGAACCAATTGCGAGAAGGGTCACTGAGGAAGAAGAACAGTCTGCAGACGTACAGACTGGAGAAGGAGGTGCAGACTGGAGAAGAAAGTGCAAACGTGCAGACCACTACTACAGTTGTTATTGTGCAGACGGGCGATGCACTTGCAGTAGTGCAGACGAGCGAAGCACCAACTGCAGCAGTGCAGACGACTTAAGAACCTGCAAAACAACAGATAATATAACCAATCACTGTAGTGAGGAAGGCTCATCCTCAAGAACACTTCCCCCAAAGATTCTTGAAGTAGCAGCTCTACACGACTCAAATGTAGCTCTCGAGTTCATAAGGAGAGGTGCAGACGAGAACCTGCAACAGTTCATACTGCTCAATGATGAGCTTTGAAAAAACTCAGGAGGGTCTTCAAGCTGAATTCAGAAGGAAAATGTTTGCGAGGGGATTCAAACGAAAGGAGATTGAGGATATTGAAGCAAAACTACGAACCCTTGATACTTCAACTCCAAAAGAAGTCCCTACTACAACAGATGGGATCACAATCAATGAAGATACAACAGGTACACCAACATGAACAACTTTGATTCCCTACACTGATATATCTCTTGCTCCTCATGCAGATGAGGATGATGAGCTGGAGATCATTCAAGTAAGGACAGCAGAAGAAGTTCTAGCAGCTGAGGAACAAGCAGAAGACCCAAAGGAAAGAAGAAAATTTGAAGAAGCACTTCAACACGTTGAAGAGCTGAGATGGAAAGCCCAAGGGCGTACAACACAAACTGATGCTCTCTTCGAAAAGCCTCAGAAGGAGGCAATGTTGCAAGAATTTGCCATGAAGCACAAACTCAGGAGGAGAAAAACTATAGTGAGCAGCGTACCTGAGCCAATCCCCACAACAGAAGTTGAACAACTTGCAGAAGAATGGAGAAAAATAGATGAAGCTCTTGAAGCAGATGCAGAACAGATCCACAAAGAGGTTGCACTGCAAAGAGCCACTCAACAGACAACTCTACAGCAGACTACTCCACAGACTATACTACAAAAGAGGGTAGCTCATGCACTACCACCAGCTGCTCCTTCCAAGAAAAGGAAAACCTCAAAGAGCAGCAGACCAAAATTTATTCCATCAGGACCTCGGCAGTTGTTCATCGTTCGTTCAGATGGGTCCAAAGTACTGATAGGGGATATCACAAGCATAACGAAAGGAGAAATCGAGCAGATGGTCCTACTACAACAACAAGCTGCCAAAAAGAAGGAGAGACCAGCATAGCCTTACATACTCTTCAGTGGAGTACTGAAGTGGAAGGACTTCAAACAGAAGACGGGAAGACACAAACATGCTCAACTGCATCAAGCTGAGTTTGTTCACTAAAAAAAAGTACGACTAGAGCTGAAAAGAATCATTGACAAGCATGTTCGAACAGCAACACAGGAAATCCAGGAGTACTTATCCAGACCACTAATTGATGAAGTTGTAAGGGAAGGAGTCCTCCAGTAGATGCAAAAGGGTATTGAGATGCAGACCAACGAAGCTGATGCAGCAGAACCAACAATGGAACAGACTGCAGCAGAGGAGATAGTAGCTGTAGTACAGCAGACCACTAAGACTAAGGAGCAGACAACCTTAGTGTCTGCAGCAGCACCAGCAGATGAGGCATTGTACCTGCAGATTACTCCAGTCATCACAGAAGCTGTAGTAGAGCAGACAACTGAGGTTCAGGAGCAAACAAGCATGGCAACGCAGACGAGCACTATTCCTGCAAACGAGCAACTCATCCAACCTTCACTCAAACAATTAATGCAAGACATGGAGGAACTGCAAGTCCAAATACCTGAAGAGACACTAGGTGTCCTTGC
Source organism: Drosera spatulata (assembly GCA_035668315.1). Lineage (NCBI taxonomy): Eukaryota > Viridiplantae > Streptophyta > Magnoliopsida > Caryophyllales > Droseraceae > Drosera > Drosera spatulata. The sequence goes on from JAOVYX010018524.1 coordinate 4,140, forward strand.
AGAAGAGCCTAAAATTCTAGAGGCTGAACTACAGACTGCAGAAGAGAGTTCATCACAAGGGATAACACTCTCAATTCTCAACTCTCAGAAGGCACTTGTTGGAGGACACACCATCAACTCAACGCATGCAAGGGGACATTTCACCAATCCATATCCAGTTTACCTCTCAATCATCATTTGGATTGCAGCAGACAACTGAAGACCCCTCTTCATTTAGTTTTCTACAAGGACTGCTATATGGAGCCACCTCCAATATTCTCATGACTCCTCAAACAGCCATTAGGAATCTCAAACTTGGAATAGAAGAAGACAAGCTACCACAACACACTGAGACTCCAGTGTCAACAACAACCAGGTCTGCATCCAGGAGGAAGCAGACTTGCAAAACACCAGAAATTTCCCCATCCAGCGTTGATGAGAGGCTGCATCAAGTGGATTAGAATCTCTATGAAGTCAAAAAATGGACCAAGGATGCTCTGCATGACTTCGTCGAAGTACTTCATCCTCTTGCAGACGACCTTGAAGCAGAGAGGAACAGGATGGAGGAAAACTTTGATACTTTTCATGAATTGCTTGAAGGGCTCTCAAAAGCATTGATCACACAAGCTCAAAAGGTCACCGTCATCAGTCTGCGACATTACGTTAAGACAACCTCAAACTATAACCGTTTGCATACCTCACAGGTTTTCAAATTGAGAAAGTTGCATACAACCATCCAGGAGACGCAGAGTCAACTGCACACTCACATCCTCAACAACGACAAGAGACTCACTCTCTTAGAGTCAAGGGTGGATTCAGCCCTCAGGAGAGCTACAACTGCACTGAATAACATGGCAGCTGAGCTCTTGGCACTAAAGGGAGCTATCAAAGATCTCACCTAGAGCCTCAATACAAACAAAAAGGGGGAGAAGAGTGCAGTTGAGGAAACTGTAGAAAGGAGAAGTGGATCAAGGTCTCAGGGGGAGAGACAACCACCAAGACATACAGCAGAGCGGTCTGCAATAGAGCAGACAAGATCTGCAGCAGAGGGACATGCAACAGAGAGGCCTGTAATAGAGCAGACAAGATTTGCAGCAGAGCGGTCTACGCCTGCAGTAGAGGGGTCAAGCAGCAGACCTGTAACAGAGCAATAGCAAAGGAAGAAACAAAAGCACAAAAGGCCAAAGGTTCTGCAGCAGGATTATCCTTCCAAGAGAGGAAGGAAGGATTAATTCATAGGGAAAATGTAAGTCCTCTACATTCTGTAATTTTTTTTTATAGCAATGGATGTATAGGTGATCTTACTGTTAGAATTTCTTAGGAGTTTTTGTTTGCATCAATTTAGGGGGAGATTGATAGGAATGTGCAATCCCTCAATTTTTAAAGAAATTGATGAACAAAACTTAAGAAGAAATTATGTATATAATAGATGCTTAGGCTATGATAATTAGTTAGGTAGTTGCAGACTAGGGGCCGCAGGTTGTGCAGACGAGTACAACAGGGTGTAGCAGATCACTGGTGCAGCAGAGTGCAACCAGGTGCAGCAGACGAGTGCAGCAAACCAGGCTGAGGGAATGCAGACTACTAAGGACTAAAAATTTACAGGCCAAAGATCAACTACATATAACAGCAAAAGTGCCTCGGGGTTCTCATGATCTAAGACCCTTCCTGTGTTCAAGACCAGTTCTAGCAGCAAAGAGAAGTGAGTCATATTGCAGTGCAAGTATACAAGCTAAATTGCAGAATACTGAGTGCAGTGCTGGGTGCAAACGAGGCAACACTAGCAGGCTGAGCAGATGGTCAGAAAGCTATTGAGTAGGAGTTAAGTTGCAGCAAACTGGCTATAGTACTTGGTGCGAGTGAAGTTGCAGAAAGACTGGATATGAAGACTATGCAGCAGAGCTCATGCAGCAGAGGGTGCAGCAGAGGCTATAGTAGAGGCTATGCAATAGACCTGGTGTATAAGACTGTGTACAGTATAAGTTGTACAGGAATGGAAAGAAACAAGGAAGGGATAAAAAAAACGAGAAGTTCAGGCAATGGTGATGTGTACAGGATCAAAAAAGGTGAAGCCAGGTCAGTCTACTGCAGTAGAGGGCAAAGCTATCACTATCAGATTGTACAGTCACAGGTTCTGATTCCTGAGCCTATGAAAGGGGACTCACAGCGTAGAGAAAAAGGTTGACGAGTCTGAGAAAAACTTGAACATCATTTCAAAGCTTTCAAACGAAGAAAAAGCCTTGGACACTCGCTGTACGTGAGCTGAATCGAAGATTCAGGATTTGTGAAAATGGTTCACTAGTTTGCAAGTGAAGAACAGCAACTGCAACAGAGCACTGCAAGATATAGGTTCTTCATCCTTTAACAAGCAGGATCTTGTTGTAAAGGGGTTATCTTATAAGCCTAAAACAAGAACTAGTGAACCGCCTCTTGGCTTGATTAAACTGGTCATCAAGGGAAGAGTAGACTAAGCTTCTATTGCTTGTTGGTAATAGATGTCTGAACCTGTATACAAATCCTGTGTCATTTATTTTTTCACACTGATCTTCACTATTAGAACTGTTACCAAAGAACTTAAAAGTCCAAAGAGATAAAAAATTTTAAGTTTAAGTCTCAACTGCAGAACTTCCGCAAGCTGCAACAGACTCAAATGGTGTAGACTACCCTATAGGTCTACTGCACCACCTGAAAATTTTTGAGATAACCTATTCAACCCTCCCCTTCTAGGTTATTTCTAGGACTTTCACAACTCATGTCATTTCTGCTATAAAAATGATGTTTCTTGGACTTTACAGTTGTCTTTTACAGCACAAAAGTTTTTCCGTTAATAAAAACACATCTATTATATATATAACTACACAAAACTATTTGTGAGATGTCAACAACATGGACACAAAGATATGGGGCACCATCAACCTTTTCAAATGTTAAATTTTATTAAAAAAAAATAAAAAAAAACGTTATAATCTTTGTAAAAAATATAAGGAATCCTTGCTATAAAGATTATAAATAATCCTATTCTTATAAAAAAAAAGATTATGAAAAATCCTACTACAACTATTATATATATACACACAAAACAACATTAATAAAAACACAACATCATAAAACCAAAATAAAAACATATAAATACACAAAATCACAATCAAAATAAAAACATATAATCTAATTAATATATAGACATATAAAAAGATTGTAAATAATGTTACTGTTTAACATATAGAAAAATAAAATGATCATTAGAAAAACCTGCGCAGTGCGCAGGATAGTAATGTAGTACACATAATATATCAGACTCACACTGTACACATTTGATTTAGGCCAAACATTTTATTATCTACGTTCAATAAATTACGCAGTGTAATAATTTATTATTTACCATATTTTTTTAGAAAATAAAATATCATGAAATTTTTCGGGATATTACATATATATTACTAGTATCAATTGCACGTGCAAGTGGATTATTAACAAATATAATTATGAATCAATTATAGCAAAATTTTCTCAAAGTGATCAAGTGAAACTCGTTAGGTGAAACATGTCTGGATATGAGTAGGAGATTAGTCTCGTCTTTTTGTATAAAATGTAATTGATCAGTTAAAGTTGAAACATGTATAAAATATAACTCAATGATTAATTAAAAAGTATTTCAATGTTTTTTTTTTGATGCTATATTGATTGCTAAAACATTAAGTCAATTATTATAGATATCTGTTACACCTTATATTTTTTGTGATTGTACATTTAATAGTAATAATGTTAAATGCATTAGGAGCAATAATACTGATTATGAATTTATATCCATAAAAATCATAAAAGGAAACATTAGAAGACCATGGAAATGTAAACCTATTCATTAGTCATTGAAAACTCATTAAGCCCAAATGACCAACAAGAAAGACCACCTCATCCCTGAAATTATATATTACTAGTTTCTAACTTGTGATTTGGCTAGTTGGATTTGGCATGTTAAACATTTTATTTGTGTGTTTGTTGTTAATTTTGTAATATGTATGCTTTATTTTGTATATAGTAATTGTGTGTTGTTCTCTAAAAAAATGATTGTTGCAATAGTTTGTATTGATAACCGGTGTTATGCATTAAGAGTGATTTTACAATGATAAAAAATAATATACTAATATAAACCATTAAATTATTTATAATGAGTGTTGATCACTCATTAAACCATTCATGAATTATTTTTGGAGGTGAGGAAAATAACAATATGAGTTAACCAATTTTATTTTTTTTTGGGTAAAAAAACCAACTAAATTATTAGTCATAAATTGAGTTACCTATTAGTCTTTGATACCGAGAGACACTTTTTTTTTTTTTTGTAAAGTTTTTTTTTTTTTTACAAATCTATCTAGGTTGAGAATTTTTATTCCGTCCCTAATCGGTCCCAAGTCCGGATAAAATGATGAGGGTTGTGTGTTAGGTAGCCGACAACCAATATGTAAAAAGTCTCGTTGGATCTCTCAACATGAATACGACTTGTGAAAATTTTCTTGAGGCGTACCTCAGCAGTGACGCGTTGCACGGCCTGAGTGCTTCGAAAAATGAGCAAAGGCCGCAACATCGACGCCCGGATGTAGTGAAAAATGAGCAATGGTTCCAACATTACGGACGGATGCGGTTAAAGAAGTTAGTCAAAAAAATAGAGTGCGTTTAACTAATTAGAATATTGGGACCTTAAATGGAAAAATTTTAGAGCTAATAGACATAATGGTTAAAAGGGGGATTCATATCGCTTATTTACAAGAGACGAAATGAACCGAAAATAAGGTTAAGCTTATTCAAAGTACGGGGTTCAAGCTATGATATTAAGGTCAAAGTCGGACTAGGAATGGAGTTGGTATAATTATGCATAAAGAGTTAGTTGAAAATGTGGTTAGTATCAAACGCTGGAGAGATAGGATGATTTCTATTAAGGTGTTGATTAGGAAAGAAGTGATTAATGTAGTAAGTGTTGATGCCCCGCAAGTAGGTCTTGGAGAAGATACTAAGGTTCAATTTTAGGAAGACATGAATGAAGTAGTACAGTCGATCCCTGAGAAAGAGAGAAAATCTTTATTAGTGGGGATCTAAATGGACATGGCGGTGAGGAGAAAGATGGTTACTTAGAGATTCACGGAGGATTTGGTTTTGGTGAAAGAAATGTAGAAGGGAGAAGTATATTGGATTTTGTTGTGACATATGACTTTATGCTTGCGAATACCTTCTTTAAAAAACGTGAAGAGCATTTGATAATCTTTAAGAGTGGTTTATGAAAGTCTCAGATTGATTACTTTCTTATGACGTGAAGAGACCTGAAGAATTGCAAGGACTGTAAGGTTATCCTAGGAGAATGTTTGACCACTCAACACCGTTTGTTAGTTATAGATGTATTTCTGTTTCAAATAGAAAAGAAGAAGAAAACAAAATGTAATCTCATAAGGACAAAATGGTGGAACTTAAAAGGAGATGAGCAAAAGTTTTTCAAAGAGAGGTTATTGAGTCCATGGACATTTGACGGGAGTGCATGTGAAATGTGGGATGCGATGGCTGATTGTATCCGACGTGTAACGAAGGAGACATTAGGATAATTTAAGGACCAACCACCGTTGGATAAAGAGAGGTGGTAATGGAGTAAATAGATTCAAGATAAGATAAAGTATAAGAAAGAATGTTATAAGGTTCTGTTTAAATATCATAGTGATGAAAATTTAGAAAAATATAGACACGTAAAAAAAAAAAAACTAAATATTCTGTGAGAAGTTGTATGAAAGATTGAACACAAAAGAGGAAAAAAAGAAGTCTTTAAGTTAGCTAGATCAAGAGACAGAAGAACTAAGGATTTAGGTCAAGTAAAAGTCTGTTAAGGACGATGACGAACATATTCTTACGGCTGATGAGGACATTAAGGAAAGATGGAGAGAGTATTTTGACAAACTCTTTAATTGTACATGGGAAGTGTTTCTGGATGAAACAAGTGGGAATGTAAATGTGATGATGAACCGATTTTATTTTCGTCGCATTAAGACAGAGGAAGTTAAGGAGACTTTATAACGGATGAGCTCAAGAAAGTCTATGGGTCCAGATGAAATCTTGATCGAAGTTTGAAAATGTCTTGGGATAGAAGGAGTTAATTGGTTGACAAAACGTTTTAATAGAATTTCGATAGATAAGAAGATGTATGATGAGTGGAGAAGGAGTACTTTGATTCCCATTTACAAAAAAAAAGAAGATGTACAAAGCTGCTCCAATTACAGAAGAATCAAACTTATGAATCACAGTATGAAGTTATGGGAGAAAGTGATAGAGAAAAGGTTAAGAAAAGCTACAGGGATGAGTGAGAATCAGTTTGGTTTCATGCCTGGTAGGTCAATCATAGAAGCTATTTACCTTTTGCGATGTGTAATGAAACGTTTTAGGATAGAGAAGAAGAATTCACATATGATTTTTGTCGACCTGAAAAAGATGTATGATTCTGTTCCAAGAGAAGTGATTTGGAAAACTTTAAAAAAGAAGGAAGTGACGAGTAGGTATATCGAGATTGTGAAAGACATGTATGAAGAAGCTTCTATATGTGTGCGAATCTATGTTGGTGAAACGACTGTTTTTCTTATTAAAGTGGATTTACACCAAGGATCAGCTTTGAGCCAATACCTTTTCGTCTTACTAATGGATGATCTCACTAGGCATATACAAAATGAAGTAACATGATGTTTACTTTTCGCTGATGATATTGCTCTGGCGTACGATACGAAAGAATGACTGAATGAAAAACTTGAGATTTGAAGGGAGGCGTTGGAAAGTAAGGGGTTAAGGATCAGTAGAACCAAGACATAATATATGAAATGTGTCTTTAATGAGAGTAGTCAAACAAATAGTGAGAATGTATTGTTGAGAATAGAGTCTCTCCCTAAAACGGATTCTTTCAAATATTTAGGTTTGATGCTACATAAGAGTGGAGAAATTGATACAGATATTGATCATAGGATTAAAACAGATTGGCTGAAATGGAATGACGCTTTAGGGGTGCTGTGTGATCCTAAAATACCTACCAAGTTAAAAGGAAAGTTTTACAAGACACCTATTCGACCAGTGATGTTGTATGGGTTAGAATGCTGAACAATTAAGTGACAGCACATACAAAAAATGAGTGTAAACGAGATGAAAATGTTTAAGTGGATGTGTGGACATACAAGAATATATAGGATACGAAATGAAGTTATCAGACAGAAAATAGGTGTTGCTCCGGTAGAAGATAAGATGAGGAAGTCACGACTAAGATGATATGATCATGTGAAACGCAGACTAGTCACACCTCCTATTAGAAGATGTGAAGTTTGAAAATTAACACATATCAAGAGAGGACGAAGAAGACCTAAAAAAACTATGAGAGAAACCTTGAAGTATGATATGACATATCATAATCTTACAGAAAATGATGTACATGACAGATTAGAATGACGCCGTCATATTCATGTAACCGATCCCACTTGATGGGATAAACACTTGATTTGTTGTTATTGTTAAAACTTTTTATTTGCGTTTACATATCAAAGTTTATAGTCCTATAGTGTAAAATACTGATTGAGGTTAAATAAATATTAATTTAGTTTCATAGAATATTTTGGGCTTTTTAAAATATTACTTTTTTCGTCCAATAATTTTTACAACATCACACCGTTCGTAACATTTCGTTTTTATTCTTAACGATGTCACAGAAACCTTAAACTGATACAAAATTAAAATTCATAACTTAATCTATCATTAATATCTCACAATAATTTTATAAAAAATAATATTTGATCATATTAAATTACATCTCAAATCCCGTCCCGTTGCAAAATATGCATAATTTTGTAGGGCATTGTTTAATTTCTATTCCTGCAGAAATCATTGACAAGTAGAAATCCGCTGAAGCAAGGACATGGGTCCTCGGCAGTATGGGCATTGTTTAAGAGCTAAAGCACGCACTTGGTGTAGTAACCAAAGAAATTTAATACAGCACAAACGAATGACCCAAATTATGCAGATTTGACTGCACAAACTCTGATTTCTTTGCCGACTTTAATGAGACGAATTAACAGTGTAACAGCCAAATCCCATTAGAAAGGGCAAAGTCTGCACAAAATAATCTTTAATGAGACGAATTAACAGTGTAACAACAGCCAAATCCCATTAGAAAGGGCCAAGTCTGCACAAAATAACCAAGTCCAATAACACTCAAGTTGGTTGCAAACTTATTGCAAGCATTGATGCAATAAATCAAGTCATACAATATTACCATGCGCCAAATGCTCCAAAGACAGCCTGCAATTCTTGAAACCTGTTTGGAATTTTTATGACATTAAACAAATGTTAGCAACAAAAAACTTAGAAGAGAACTAACTAATGATCAAGGTTGAGCTCATATACCAAATGCCGGTAACAAAGGACGAATAGAACTAATGATATTAGGTTGAGATTATATAACATTTTGTAAAATAGATAAAAAAAAAATCCCAATATAGTGCTGAAAGATGACTGATCTTCATGAGTCGTCAATGTTTTCAAGGGCACGAAGCCTCAAACTTCCTGTAACATGCAACTCCCAGTTATACACTAAATTCAATTTTTTTAATATCAAGATTATAGCAATCTCATTCATACAAAAGAAGGTATATAATGAGCAAACAAAAGAGGTATATGTAAATGAAGCAGGGGAAGTGTGGAAAAAGAATGATGAAAATTGTTGTATGGGAACACTCAAGTGTGTTTCCTGCTACGGCAAGCTGCTGTGCAAGCAATGAACCATAAATACCTCATTGCTTCACTTAACATTTGCTTCTCCACCTGAATTCCTCCTATTCCCCCTTTCATTTCACAAGTTTACTCATGGGAAATTCTGAAGCAACAATGACTACGCTGAATATTCAGATAAATCTTAAAATATTCTCAATGGAAACACCAAAATCTTTGCAAATGGACAACGAACTCTTCAAAATACAAGAACTAGTAACTCGTGAAATCTAACATCTGTGCAAGTGTCAGGCACCTCAAAAAATTGACCCAAATGATAAGCAAATATAAAAAGCCAAGTTTTCAGCCACATTCCACAGCAATTTCACTATTTGATGTACCTAGAAGAACCTCTGACGGTTATAAACAAAGATTACTTTCAAGGAAACCTATAAAAAAAGAATTAAAATGAAAAACCTCTTGATACCAACTGATGGCATATGCTCAACTGGACTACAAATGGGAGCTAAGTATACGTCCCAAAGTGCTCTGCTATGACCATCAACTAGTCATGTAGTATTACCATCGAAAGCGATGATGCAGATTCTTTTAATCATGCTTACTGGGCTTATAGAGTTATAGGCTCGTTTTGAACTATGGAACTTACGGAATTATCTGGTGTTTATAAGGCTCCAACTGAATTACAAGCAGCTAATAGCTACAAGTTTGACAGGTAAGTTCTTATGCTGCGTTTGGTACACATGAATGATTTAGAGAAGAAATGAAATAGGGTATTCTGAGTAAAGAAGGTGTGAATGGAATCCATAATTACTATTCCCGGAAGGGAATGTGTGGGTATTATCATCTCAACATCAGGAGAAGAGTCGGATTGAAATTCACCCAAAAATTACACACCGATTATAATTGGGGGAAAATGTAATAAAAAATTTTCCCTTTCTTCCTTGTGTTACCCGGACAAAACCCAATCTCCTCTTCAATGGAGGACGATAAAATTGGATAAAGCTTGACAAATTTGGGCAAATCAGAGAAAATCCGAGGAGGAGAAAAAGGGTAAACAACCGCAAAAGGAAGCTGTGGTTGACACATTTAGTGGTCGTCGGAGGTTGAGTACTGGTTGTCGCTGGATGCCAAGTGATTGTCATCGGAGGTTGCGCAGTTATTTCAACCCTTGTCAGAGATTGGTTGACTTGCGGTGGCCGGTGGCCGGTGGCCGCCCAAACGACGGTGTCGGAGATGATAGAAGTAGTAGACTTGTTTATGGAAAATGGGTTGGTAAACTTGTTTATGGAAAATGGGTTGATTCCTTTTCCAGGGCGAATACCCAATTCCTCATCTCTTGGCCAAGAATCAAAAACTTGATTTTGGAAAGAATATGATTCCGTAAGTAATGACCCACTCCGGACAGAAATCAAAGCAAACATGTTTTTTCTTATACAGCCGGAATGGGTGATTTCATTCCTGCCCTCATTCTGACGAAACAAACACAGCATTAATGCCTATCTCACTTGACTCAAAACCAGAAAAATGGCCTTGGTTGTAAAGGTTGTAGTAACGGACAAGAAGAAAGTAACTTCAAAGATTTCAACACTCTATCAAGCGAACACATGATACAACATATAACCAAAGAAATCAAAGTCTTGAACCCTATGACAGGTTGCGAAACAATACCTTGGAAGCATGGCAACACTGTCCTGAAAGCCTGAGGCATGGAAACATTATCCTACATGAGGGAACAGGAACAAAAACAGGCAACATCTGTTTAGAAAGGACATAGAAAAAAAAAAAAAAAAAAAACAAATCAATCCTTAATTCATTACATGGGTCGGCTTAAAAAGAGGAACAAATTAAGTGTTTTCTATTGAAGTTAAACAGCTTATTAAGTCATGGTATACCAAGTTACCAGTCAGTTACTTGTTTACTTCAATTTTTCGTCGCAACATTCACCATTGCTATTACTTCAGTTCTCATTGGTGTACAAAAGAACTTTCTTCACATCTATAATGTATACCACCTTGATCATTTCTTCCGGATCTTGCCTTAAGTTACTCCTACGCTAACCATCTCACATGACCTCCACCCTAGTTAACTTTCATATGATTCCATATTTATACCGACATTCTCACTTTGAGTTCTATTCATCTTTGGAATTGACCCTCCATCTCTTGAAATAATAAGCGATCATGTTTGTGAACTCTAGCATACAATTTAGCACTCGTATAGACACCATATAACCTTTTTCTTCTATATATTTTATAAAGAACTTGGATGCACTTTTCCGATAAAAACAAATCCTGAAGTAGAATCCTTATATTCATAGTCATCAATATCATATGATACCTGCCGATATTCATTATGTGTATCGAATGTATCATACAGTACTCCTTTAAAGCAAAATATGTAAGAAATTGTGCTAAAAGGGAAAAGAAAAAGAATAATAACTCAAGTAAAAGGAAGTGCTCACTGTCTTGTTTAAGAAAAGAGACAAAACATGAGCAGAGAGACCAAATTAACGAGGAGGAGAAGATCAAAGATCCAATTCTGAGATTGTTATCTAGTCTCGCTACTCCCGCTAGTTGTCTAGTTTACCTAATGCTCACTTGCAGTTCAATTTATCTGCCGTCTTCTTTAGATACAATACTTGATACTCTACAAGTAGAACAAGGACTTCAATACACAAAATATCTCAATTTGACAACTATGCTTACATTCATACATTTGACTTTCAAAGTACCATCTACATCATCATTATTCTGTGCAAAATCCTAGGGTTTTGATTCTTTTGAAGAGTCTTTATTTGATTGGTTTTGATCGCTTTAACTTTGAAAAGTAAGATATTGCTTACTCAGATTACGCAAGGTTGTGTGATGCTAACACCCATCAAAAATTAAATCAATGACTCAGATTTAATCATGCAAAACCAAAGGCCCTGACTTAATGAGACTACAGAAAAGAAAAGAAAATAAAAAAATCAGACTTCATGGATGCAACGCTCTATGGTACAAAGCTCTCCACAGCATGACAATTCGACCGAAAAATCGAAACCCACCTAGGATGAGGAGAATTTGTCAGCCCATTGGTGGGTCGATGTGAGTCTATCAATGTCAATTTGGGTTATCAATGTGAAAACCAAATATCAAGAGAGGATGACTACGGTCAAAATCGACGAGATTCAAGTTCTCCTTCAGTTGACTACGGTCGAAATTGATGGGTCATTCGTGGAGACTTTCGATGGCTCCAAAGAGGCTTCAAATGATTGTAGTCGAACGCCTATTTGTTCTCTCCCAATTTAAATAAATGAAGTTTATTTAATCCTATCCAGTCATTTATTGATTAAATCTGAATCATTGGATTAGTTTTTAATGGGTGTTAGCATCACACCAGGTTGTATGGTACTAGCAACAAATCTCATTTCCCCCCAATAAATTACACATACATTTCTAGTTCTCCGTCACTTAGAATTGACAATTCTCCAAAATGTTCAAATCTTTTCTCACATACACAAAAAAATGAGACTAGGATATAAGATGCCAGCATGCAAATTGTTTTGTTGCAGCTAACATCAATTTGTTGAACACTTCGTCAAACACTCATACTCCCTTCATCCCACGAAGTTTTCAATACTATTCAACCTGTATTTTGGTGCGCTTCTTTTGAATACTAAATGATATATTTTGAAACCTTATTTGCCGCAGATATAATATATAGCTTAAACAATCTTTGATATTTCTTGATTACATCACTTTGTAAACACCACTTTGTTAAACACTTCTTCTTTTTTCTTTTTTTTTTTCTTCTTTTTTTTTTGTTTTGCTGACATCACTTTGTTTAACACTTCATCATATGCTCATACTCCCTCCATCCCAAAAAAGTTTGCAACACTATTCAACCTGTATTTTGGCACGCTCTTTTTTAATACTAAATGATATATTTTCAAAACTTATTTGGCCAAGATATAGTATATAGCTCAAATTATCTTTGATGTTTCTTTATAAATTTGAAGAAAACATTGTTTGGTCATTGTGTGAACCATTCATAACTCAGAGAAACTTTATTGCGTATGTGTGTAAATAATGCAATCAATATACGATATAGATAGTGCATCTTTCCACCTCCACAACGCAAATCTTCCCTAATAAACTTCTGGTGCGTCTCAAAAATAAAACACAGCCCCAACCTCTTTCCAGTTCACTCATTAATGTTAGTTCATATCGTTTCCTGATTCCTTGTGGTATGGCTTCTTGAAAACGCATCCTTATATTTGCACGCATCACTTTATTCTTTAGATTGGATATAAGAACCATTTCCCATCATGAACATTGCCTTCCCAGAATATTCTCGACTAAAAATCTAGATACAATGAAATTAAGCCCATTGTCCAACATAATTTCGAAAGGTTTTTAAGAAGATACAGGATGTTTCATGAATAGATAGGGGAAGCACCTTCTGGGATAAAACCTTGACAATTCACCTTCAACCACAACCACAATTTGAGAGTCAATGGAAATTACATCCAAGACCTTCCCTAGAAAGATGAACTAAACCAAATGCAATCCACCAAGTTTGACATTGCCATAAAACTCGACAACAAGCTTCGAAAAATCCTTTTGCCACATTAAATCCTTTTCCCCTCATTCCAGACAAAAAACACTCAGCCTGGATTTTGAAATGAGAACAAAGACCACAACCCAAATCAACCCGATCACCTCCTCTTTCTCTATCTCTCTCTACTCTAAGATAACTGTGCACTAAGATCATGCATCACTAATAATCTCCACGAAATATTCAAATAAAACTAACAAACACCCAAAAGAAGAAGCACAAAAAAACAAGTTATTTCCAACTAATCAGAATTTAGATAAGAACCCTTGATCGAACCACATTACCCTCAACGTAATTGAATACACATAATCATCACCAAACCCTACAACAACGACAACAATTCCAACAACTCCAGTATTCCCGAGTCCCGTCATAGACAGGATGAAGACGAGAGGTACACACTCTCACGATAATAGTAAACAACAGAAAGGCTTGTTTCCTCATAATCATCACCAAATCCTAGATCCCCCAAATCAACAAACCCCAAAATTCATTCCACAAACACAAAACACGAAAATCAAAAGACTCATTCCACACAATCGATAGATACGATAAGAAGAAGAACAAGAAGGACGACTGGACCTCATGCGGTGGCGGGTTTCGCCAAGCCAGGAAACACGGGCCCCTTCGCCTCCACCTCTACCTTTCCCTTCATCTTCTCTCCTTCCCTGATCTTCTGCATCTGGAGCATCCGCTCCATGACGAGCTCGTACTGGCACTTCTCGTAGGAATGGCGCTCGTTCTCGCACTTCCATGGCAAGTAGAACTCGGATTGACGGCACTTGTTGAGCGGGATGAGAAGATGCGCGCACTGGTCGCGGTATGCGAGGGGCAGTTTGGCCTCCATCATCTCCGATTGGGTCGCGATCATCTTCTTCGACGATCCTGGCACTTCCATTGGGGGACAGGGTGTGTGTCCTGTGAGGCCGCTGCTGTGGTTCTGTGACTTCTTTTTTACCCCCCTTCCCTTTACATGTGAACGAGTCTACGAAAGATGACATTGACGTTAACATCTCTCGGATTTTATTTATTTTTTTTGGATAATGACATCTCTCGGATTTTTTTTTTTTTGAGATGAGAATAAACTATTTGTTCCGGCGTAGGATAAATAATCTTATAATAAATATAATATTTTATTTTTTATATTATTTAATATACATTATGATAAGTTTTATTTTTCGTCTATAAAAAAGTCACGTCATTGGGTTAAGATTAAAGTATATAACATAAACTATTACTTCATCCATCCCAAAATTATTACAACATTTACTTTATATAGACAAGTTTAGATTTATATCCTTTCTCTCTCAATTTTAATTCTCAATCATACAATCTTTCTCTCCCCATCTTCTTTAAATCATAACCACACAATACTTTTTAAAAATAAAAACATTATAAATAATTTGGGACGAACCAAAATGGACGGAGGTAGTATTAGTGTTTCACGATAATTTTACGAAAAATAATAATTGATATTTCTACAATATGAGTCAAAATTTATCTCGATAAATTCATAAATTAAACTGTTATATTTATTGTGGGATGAAAGGAGTATATTTTTTTCTTTTTCTTTTTTTAAAGTGCGGAATGAAGTCAATCGATAGGCTAAAAAATTCGAACAAAATTATTTGATGCATATGCAGTAACTTTCATTTTTTTTCTTTTTTGAATTCTAAAATGAAATAGAAGAATAATTTAAAATTTGATTCCATTTCAAAATATCTGTTCGAAGAAATTGATATGAGGTCAAATAGTCAATTTTTACTATTCAAGCCATCAATCCTTGATTTTTCCAAATTCATTGGGCAAAGTTACAGTAACCTATATGTGGATAAACGCTTGTTTTTTTTTTTTTTTCCATCCCTGTGTATCTATAAATTGTAAATATAGTTAGGACTTAGGAAAATTATGCTATCAATATATATTATTAAGAATTAATAGATGGTGAAGATTAAATAATTGAAAAATTTAAAAAACAAAAATAGTTTCTAAAACATCTTCATTATTAGATATATCTTCACAACACATAATTTATTTATTGTTAATAACGAACTCTCTTTTTTCATATAGTTAATATTTTATGTTAGTAGTATAAAACTATTCAGTGCTCTACATTAGTAGTATAAAAGTATTCACACCAAAATAACAAATCACTATTCATTGACCATTGTACAACATATTCGACTAACTCTACTCTCATATGTTATTACAAACCTCACTACTTTCTATCATTTCAAGGGTATAAAAATAATTTAAAAAAAAACCACAAAAGTTTGAATCAAGTCAAAAAATATCACAAGTAAATTGATACCTAGGGAGTGGGAGTGATAACATCCATATAGGAAGAGTTTATGGGCTATATTTGGACACGTAAGAGCATCCTCGGTGGGGCTTGTTACATTTAGTAAAGTCAATCTAATAATATCAATCAATTATAAATATATAATACGAGTAAATGATTGATCATTGGTTTGTGATTGGTCATGGTTTGTCATCAAATTAATTCGATGTAATCTATCCAATATATAACTCAATTCTATCAATTATCTATATA
>JAOVYX010018525.1:0-20002 GCA_035668315.1 Drosera spatulata
TGTAACGAATACTCGTTGGAAACCACTTGTAAGCAATGAGACATTATAATGTATTCGGGAATACATGTCATTATTTGTTTCTATGATTTGTATCATCTCGGTAGCTTCCTTACCTTCTTTACCTAGAAAATCGTTTGGTTTGTTTAGCCTTGTCATGGACAGGGTCTATGACGGCATAACGTCACGTGCCGGGCATCCCGGGCATAACGTCTGTGTTTTTTTATACAGGCGCTCTGTTTTTGCTTTTCCTTCAAGCGCTCTGTCTCAGACAGAGCGTCTGAAAAAAACATAGAGTGCCACTTAAAAATATAAAGTGTCAGTTAATTAAAAACACAGAGCGTCATAATGTCTCCAAATGTATGCTGATCAAATAGCATTTCTTCTCCCTTCAAATCTGCCCAAGCCCGTTTCACCTCGTCTACCTTCTTATTCTTTGCAAGCATCATGAGCATGTCTCTGTAAAAGAACAG
Organism: Drosera spatulata; assembly: GCA_035668315.1. Classification (NCBI taxonomy): domain Eukaryota; kingdom Viridiplantae; phylum Streptophyta; class Magnoliopsida; order Caryophyllales; family Droseraceae; genus Drosera; species Drosera spatulata. The sequence goes on from JAOVYX010018525.1 coordinate 471, forward strand.
TTCAGGGCGATACCAAATTTCCTTGCGCACCACATCATACAACTGCAAATGGAAACCTTTTGTTAATGCTACCACAGGAGATGTTTACTCCAAAAAAAAAAATAAAAAATTAGATCCTACAAATAAGAAAGTATCATCCTTTTTGGTAGCAATTTTCATTTTCCCCCAATTCACGAAACCCTAACCCCAACCTAGCCGTAGCGGCAATCGATTTGGGGATCCATCCATGACGGACCATCGAAACGGAAAGGAACAACAATTAAGCTCGAAACCAAGCGGCGGAGGCAGCGGCGGTGGTGATGGAATGTCATATCAGATTGATTTGGAGGCTTTTGAGAGTGTTGTTTTGGATTTTAGGAAGGCGGTGGTGATCAGGGATGAATCTGATGATGTGCGTACTCATGTTAATTGTCGTTGGGGATTTTGGGAAGGCAGTGGTGATAAGGGTGGTGGTGGTGATAATGATATTTGTTTTGAAGAAGGTTGATGAGAAGGAAGGAGGGAGAGGTTCTAACACCCCGATTTTCAAGTCCTTTTCTGAAAACCCTCATGGCATTACTGCCGCTAGGGTCCCACAAATCTTAACCAGGCAATTCAACTTAACTTAGCATAGAATGAAATTTAAATAATTATACATTTTAGGCATCAGGAATCTAAGTCTACAAGTGCACTTATTTGTTACACATTTGACGACAGAAACTGAGAAATTAAGTCTCAAATATCAATATTACATTATAAATTAGATCTTAATCAATAACCCTCCTCATTTTTTGCACCTGAATAGTATGAAAATAGAGACACAAGAGAAAAGTAATGCCGTGAACTATACGAGCTCAGTAACGTACCGGTCCCTCTTCAAGGGAAGCACAAAAATTTAAAAAAAAAGATAACAATCTGTCCTGAAATCACAACAAAATCTGTCATACAATTAACATATATGACAGACCATAGATACCCTCTTGTTAACACTGTGACCTTGGTTAAACATGTAAATCCATAGCTTCTTCTAGAAGTTTAAAGTCCAGGATCACTCGAAATAAGGGATCAACCTGTAACGACGTCCAAGGGTCTCCTGCAGCGAGATACCCCACAACCTGACAACCTCACAGGGTTGTCTACGCGTATAAGATGATTAGTCGCAACTACTCATCCCTGTACAGTTTAACCTGACATCTTCCCCAAGTCACAGTGTAACAACTCAGTAGGATTAACAAACTCGGAGTTTAACCTCACCTCTCATGAATTCATTCTTATTTTGCATGTTTATCTTTAACATGACATCATTTATAGGATTAACCTGTATTAACCCATACCTTTTATTCATTATCGTGCCAAATCTTATAAACCCAGCGCTTGTCTTTATCACATTCATATAACGTACGGGGTTAACGGAGAAAAACCTACCCAAACCTTAGCATTTGGACTATCAGGGTTAGGTTATCATGAACTGCGATAAGCTACAAGTGCTACCACACTATCATACAATACCATGGAAATGCAAACATAACACGACACAACATAACACAGTGCACAGGGCAAAACTACCCATCACGCATTAATATACAACTAGTATATTAACATGCATCGTCATCCAAATCAGGAATCTAAACGTTACCTTCTTATTGCCACTTCCACACACGCACGCTCAACTTGTTCTTTACGTCTCAACGGATGGAATCTCCAGGTCCTATAACATGGTATGATTCACATATTAGTACATTTGTTTGTTCGCATTACGATGTTAAACATGTTTATTCGTACTTCGTGCAAAACCATTAGTGCTATTTGTGAGTGTTTGGAGTTGTTTTGGGTCAAAACGATCATTCTCGATCCAGAGGGTTCTGAGATGTCATCCCGACCTTTGGGTCGGATATCCCGACCTCTGAAACGGGTGTCTAGGTGTCTGGAATGGGTGTCCCGGCCTCTGGAATGAACATTCCTGCCTTTGAAGTGAGCTTCCCCGCCTTTGGAACGAGTATCCTAGATTCTATCTATCTTGACCTTTCGTCGTATTTAAATCCATAACTTATTATATATAACTCTAAATATTATTTCATAAAATTCAACAGAAACTAGACTTTATGATCTTTCCAGTGACTTAAAGTTTCCATCATGAAACCTTACCAATAATAACAGTTATTTAGTTCAAGTTTATATTTTCTGCTAGTTCGGACAGTTTGACTTTACTTCACTAATTAGCTCATAATTCTCTACATAAAACTTCAAATATTTATTGGTAAACTGTTCTGGAAACTAGACTTCCATACCTTTTCATTGATATAAGGCTTGTATTTTAAAACCTCCTATATAATTTTATATAAAGCAACAAATCCATCTCTATAACCAGTTTTTATAGATTAATATATCTGCACGTTTTGATTTATAACTTAAAATTCTCAACTCTGAATCATGGTTTATTAACTTTCATAGAAACTAGACATATGAGGATTAAATATATATTAATATCATGATTTATTAAAGAGTGTATAATTTTTCATAAAATCTCTAACCAAGAGGATTACCTTCTCTCAATGATGATAACGGATTCTCGTTGTATTCGTCTTTTCAGCAAGCTTCTTCTCCTATTCTTAAAGGTGTCCTTCCTCTCTTCCCTTGTTTAAGTATAATCTGATATGGAATGGTATTTAATTGTATTTTTTTTTTTTGCAAAATTTTTGGAGGAAGGAAATGGCTTGTTTATATTGATAATTAAATTAACTAAGATAATTTAAGTGGAGAGTTAGTGCTTATTTAGCGGGTTTTGGTGGAAAATTATTTTAATGTAAGTGGAATATAAAGAAAAATAAGTGCCAAAATTAGGTTTAGGTCATTTTCATATAAATACGGTATTTTTGTTTTGAGATCATATTTCTTCCGTATTTTCGTATTATCGTTACATTTCATCTATATTTTGTATTCTTTTTCTATTATATAGTCAGACAACCATTTTAACCCCGCAAAATAAATTATAACCTACGATAATTTACTATTCACGATAATTATGGTGAAACTAAATTTTATGAAATTTTTCGAGTACTTACAATAACGCCCCCGATTCGTTTAATCGTTGGATTAATTAACCTCGTACCTTCCATATCCACTAATCCAAATTTACTGTTTCGTTCGAAAAATTATGTTGTTATTTAACATATAATTTTTTATATTTTTTCGTGACAAAAAGTTATCCCACCTTCGTCACGAGTTTTAAAATTATGAACATACGTTACGTCTCAAGATTTTTAAACGAGATTCGTTTCTCACTTTTAATTTATTATAAATGAAGAAACGCATATTTTGTTACGTTTATTAATTTACAAACTATTATTTGATCATAATTTTTATATTTATTTGATCTCAATTTTCTGGGGCATTACAATACTATCCGACGGTGTGCATCCTTATGGCTTAAGCTCAGACCCCCGAAGCCAACGTCTATAGAACTGGTGACTCCACTGGGGAACATTGAAGAGGGCTTAACTTGAAAACTCGAAGGTTTTCTAAGATAGTTTTGGCTTCTCGGAAGTACATCTTACCCTCCTCTTTTAAGTTTCCGAAATTCTGTGCTGTTTCTCTGTGCTGTTGTGTTGCTATGCTGCTTTTGTGTTTTCCTTTTTTTTCTATCATATGCATACCTTCCAAACACAACACCTAGTAATGTCTAGTCCGACCTTTGCCTTAAGATTTGCTCTACTCGACTGATCCCTAGTAGGATAGGGCGATGATAATATTGCTAGAACCCTTTTGCCTCGAACCACGAGGGGTCCCTCTTTGTCTTTGATCCGCTCATTGACCAAATCTCTGGCATTATGGCCTACTCAAACTAGCTGTACCTTCCTACTCTATAATGGGGTGGTTGGTACGCTTAAGGCATGTGTCAACCGGGGGGGAGACACATGCTGCTGATAGCCTTGAACCCAAAACCTCAGAGTCAACCACACTTTGACTTAAAATGGCATGTTGTTAGAGCCTAGGCCTATTTAATTGGTGTGTTGGCTGTTTCTTTATGTGAATGGAATCTTAGTCCAACAATTCTAACAAACCAACAGGTTGCATGATTAGGCAACATTCATTCTTTTGAAATTGGTCCTCGACCAACTCTCCACTAAACCATCTTATCCTTGGCTAGGGACATTACATCATCAACTGGGTCTCTCAGTTGTCAAATTTTTTTTTTCTAGAAAATTGTAAATCTTTGAACATCTTCCAAAAAGGTTTCCATCTCAGAACTTTATCTGAAGCCACTCATAGAAGTCTTTCTGAGATTTTCATAGAAATCTTGCCGAAATTTTCAAAAAAATCATTCCGAGATTTTCACAAAAATCCATCCAGGATTTTCATAGAAATCTTATTCTAACGCATTTAACAAAAGGATTTTCAGAACCTCCTTATAAGAGTTTTCAGAAACTCAGAAAGATTTCCAGAACCTTTTTTCAGAAAGGTTTTTCGAACCACTTTTCTTAAACGTTCTGAAACCTCTTTGAGAACATCTTAACAGTAAAATTATCAGAACTTCCTCATAGAATCCTTCAGAACTTTTCACAGAAAAGATTTTCGATTCCCTTCCATGATTTCTCATGGAACTAAGCTTGCGTATCCAAAAATTAGTACTATCCTTTAGAGTTCGATTGAAAAATTTAATTCGATACGTTTTCAATCCTAAAATATACTCCCATAATGAACAGTTACCATCCAGGATAAAATCTTTGTCAATTATAAACTCTTTTAAAAGACTTCTCATTCCTGATCGATCGCTTATCTGAAGTGTCTCAACTCAATTGACAAATCTTGTTTTAAAAGAGTTTTTATTCTTGAACGATCACTTATCAGAAGTATCTAATTAACTCCTTCATAGGAGTTTGCATCCACTCTTTTTAGAAGAGTTATTGATCTCGAACAAATCTCCTTCCATAAGATTTTTCGATCTCTAATTGAACTCTTTCTAGAAGCATTTCTTTCCTTATTTTACTCTATCAACAGAGTTTTTTTTATCTTGACTGAACTCTTCCTTTAGGAGTTGCATATCTATCTCGAACTCTTCATTGTGCACTCTATCCTGTAGAGTTTAGATCAATTAAAGAATCCATCCAATAAACAATTCTTTTCATTAGAATTCTCACTAATCAACTGTTTTCTTAGAAGAGTTTCTAATTGATATTAGACCTCTTCCAGTACATAAAATTCACTCACTCTTTTCATAAGAGTTCTATGGCTTCATATAACTCTTTACGGAAGAGTTTTCATCCATCAATATACTCTTTTTATACGAGTTTCCATTGAAATTTGACCTCTTTCCAGAAGAGCTGCAATCAACTATTTCATAAGAGTTTTCATCGAATTTTTGAGAAAACTTCGGAATTTGTAGAGTTTTCATGAATAATATATCATTGAACATCCGTCCTTGAACATACTCTTTCTTATAGAGTTGTCATCTAAGGTTCCACATTTAGATTGTGTCATATAAGGGATCGATCCAGACTTCATACTTTTTCATCCTTGGTCGTGCTCTAATTCAGTAGAGTTAGTTTCTTGGAAAAACACTTGAAAAGCTTTCAATAACCATTTTTGTCCAGTTGTCATCATTTATGTTGTATTGATCGGTTAATGCATGAATTTTCAGATCTCGTTGAAGCATTCGGATGCCGCTTTCAGTCACAGGCTTAAGATCAAAAGATTATTTTCAACCAAAAATCGTTTTCATGGTTGAGTGCTTGTCTCATCATAATCATTAGAACGGATTGGGCAAATCAGTGTCTGTCTAATCAATTTCCTTTGAGTGAAAACACATTGAGAGGCGAGCTTCTCTAACTCTTATGTGGGTATGCACTTAAGCAAGTGTCTAAGTCCTATCTCCTTTCACAAAAGAACCAACAATAATTTCCACTTAGATCCTTTTATTGAGCTTCAAGGGAAAAAATTGTGCACGTTCCCAAATCAGACCTATAATAGAGCTTCTATCCTTGTTTGGAAAGATGTAGGTAATTGCTTTTATAAACACGGGATAACCTTCTTAGGGTATGATCATGTTCAGAACTCTTTCGGAGAATCATCCACTGATAATGGTTCTTGATTATCAACATAAATTTACACTACCAACAAATCAGATTTGCCATGGTTCTTGATGAACAAAGTTTTATCAACTTGACCCTTAGTGAAACCATGCGACAGCAAGAATTCAAAGAGCCTTTCATACCAAGCTCTTGAGGCTTGTTTAAGGCCATAAAGGGCTTTGTCCAGTTTAAACACATGATCAAGATATCTTAGATCTTCAAAGCCAGGTGGTTGTTCATCATACACATTCTCTTTTAGATAGCCATTCAAGAAAGTATTTTTCACATCGATTTGATATAGCTTGAAGTTCATGTAAGCAGCAAATGCAATCAACATCCTAATGGCTTGTAATCTAGCAACAGGTGTAAAGTTTTCTTCATAATCGATTCCCTCTTCTTGACTGTAACCCTCGACCACTAACCTAGCTTTGTTTTTTTTTTTTTTAGTACTTATGCCACTGTCATCAAGTTTGTTTCTAAAGCCCCATCTTGTTCCTATGACAGGGTGATTACTAGGTCAAGGTTTAAGATGTCACACTTTACTTCTTTCAAACTGATTCAACTCATCTTGCATTGCACACACCCAGTCATAAATCAGTAAGAGTTTTCCTATAATCATGGGGTTCTATGTAAGAAAGAAAAGCTGAAAAAGCACAAGTTTTTTGAAGAGAACTCCTTGACCTTATTTGCACACCAGCTTTTAGATCACCAATCACCACATCTAGTGAATGAAAGCCTTTGTATTTCCAGTTTTTGGTCACTTGAGGAGTGTTAGAAGGTTATTGAAGCTCCAGTTCATTGTTTTGGTCAATTTCTTCCAACTCACGTTCCAAGGTCCGGGTCTTCATGCCTTCAGTTTTGAGGTTTTCTGTTTAATCACCATGCTCCTTAGTCTTTGTGTTTCCATCAACTCCAGCGTGATCTTTTGATGAATCACAATCTGTTTCAGCTGGTCTATCCTTGATCAAGCCAATCTCGAAGTCTTCATCCTGTAAATTCGAATCACTCAAGTTAGTTTCATCAAAAATTACATGCACACTCTCCTCAATTGTTTGTGTCCTTTTGTTGAAAACTTTGTAAGCCTTAAATATCCCTTCATCATTTCTTGCATCAAACTTGCCCAAATTGTCCTTTTCATTATTAAGGACAAAACATTTGCATCCAAATTTTCTCAAGTGAGAGGTATTTGGAATTCTTCCATTCATGAGCTCATAGAGGGTTTTCTTCAACATAGGTCTAATTAGTGCCTTATTCAGAAAATAACAAACTGTGTTGACAGCCTCTGCTCAAAAATTTCTTGGCAAGTTGCTATCCAGCAACATTGTTTGGCATCTCCTCTAAGGCCCGGTTCTTCCTCTCTACCACACCATTTTGTTGAGGGGTTCTTGGAGCTGAGAAATTATGCTCAATTCCTTCTTTCCTGTAAAACTCAATGAACTTAAAAATGTCAAATTTAGTGCCATGATCAGTTCTAGGAGCAATCATTTTGAGACCAATCTTGTTTTGAGTTTTGAGGATGAAACTGTGGAACTCATCAAATGTTTCATCTTTGGTTCTAAGAAAAATAACCCATGTGTATCTGGTGTAATCATCAACAATCACAAGAACATATTTACTTCCTCCTCTGCTTTGTATTATCATTGGTCACACAGATCCATATGCAGCAATTGTAAAGATTTATAAGTACTTTCCTCATTCTTGGAATGGAATGATGTTTTGACATGTTTATTTCTTGTACATGAGACACATACGCCTTGTTGCTCATATTTCATTATCGGCAGACTACTTACTAGTTTCCTAGAGTTCAATCTATTCAACAGGTGATAACTAACATGGCTAAACCTTTTATGCCAAAGCATGGTATTTTCTTCTTGAACAGTTAGACAACTAAGTGTATTGACAGGAATTTCATCCAAGGTCACTTTGTAAACATTCTTACACCTTTTTCCTTGAAGAACAAGTTTTTCTGTCTTTGAATCCTTCACAGAACAAATATTGTCAATGAACTCAACCTTATTTCCTTTGTCATAGAATTGGGATATGCTAAACAAGTTATGCTTCGATCCCATAGTATAATATACATCATCAATAGAGTGAGAAAGTGACTTATCAACCTTACCTATTCCTATATTTTTACCTTTTCTATTATTGTCAAAAATCACATTCCCCCCATAAAAGGCTTTGAGTGAGAGAAATAAAGATTTTTCACCGGTCATATGCCTAGGGCAGCCACTATCCAAGAACCAAAAGCCGCTCCCTCTCATTCTTGCCTGCACCCATGAAATCAAGGGGTTAGTTTAGGAACCCACCTTAGGTTGGGTCCCTTTGCATAAGTAGAAACAAAAATAGAAGTAGGCAGAACAATATAGGTGGTTTTCACTTGTCTCAAGTTTCATAGCATGATCATTAAGTATCTTGTCACAGTTTTTGATCAAATAACCATCTAAGCCACAATAAGTACACAACAGACAATCAGGAACATCAATGTACTTCTTTTGATATTTTCTAGATGATTTTATTTTATTAATAGTATAACGCCCTCGGATTTCCGGACCGAATGACAGGTGGGCGTTATGCCGTCACGGACCCAGTCCATGACAAGGCTGAATAAACCTAATGGGTTTAGAGGTATAGATGTCAAGGAAACTATAAATAATAGTCACAGTCATAGCTTACAGCTTCGAATACCTATTTTAATTACAACATTGGTGCGGAAGCAATACATATCGATTATTACATTAAACAAAATAGACGTCTGATCTGCTATAATATTCGAAGCATATGAGATCATCTATATGCATGCAAACTCACACTAAGAGCCTTCAGGTGTTGTTGGGGGCATACCTGCAATTGAAAAACATAACCGTGAGCTAATAAAGCTCAGCAACCTCAGGTGTATGAATCCCAATTACAGGGAACTTCCGCTAACGACTATGACGACAGTCGAAAGTCCCTAAAACATTTTTATATATAGGAAAATATGGGCGCCATATCAACCAGCATCGTTTCACATTGCTTTATATCGCTTTGTATCGCTTTTAAGAGTCATTCCTTTATTTTGCATTTATTTAGGGCTCATGACTTGACTCAAAAGCGATGACAACTCATAGGATATAACCTACTCGGAGTATAGAGATAAAATGTCAATCGTCAGTGGGAATACCCAATAGATTTTGTATATTTACACCCGCGTACTCTGTGCGTCGCCTTGCACCTCTTATGCGCATTTAATGTGGTATCGTTTGCCAGCATTGAGATAATTTGGGCCTCCCTGCAGAGAGCAACCCGTGGTCCCGCCACAATGGCATAGAAGCCGCTGCATGCATGCAAAGAGAATGGGGGATGCCCATCGCTCCCTAGTTAGTTCTCACCCGTGACGTTGACTCAGAGAATTATATTGGAGTGTAATGACTCAAACAAAGCCACCAAGGCTATTCAAAGAATGCAACAGATGATCGCAATGGATCAAAGAAGGGACACCATGTTCGACCTTCTAAATAATTTCAAGGAAAACGACCAACGATCCAACGGATCCACAAGGGAAGTCAATGCCCTTCTTATCAGTTCAAGGAGGTGATATTTCTTATTCGTTTGCTTTTCATTAGTTCACATGGATAGTGTAACTATGCTCCACATCCCCCGTTCCATTTTTATTAATCGTTTAGCGGTCGCTTTCATTTATTTCCCGTGAGGGTATATACATTATAAGGGTGCATTCTAATTCATTTCGATCCCAAATACCCCACCACATATCAAACGTGATCGTATATGCACGTTTATGGTTATATTGCCATGTGTATGGGTTATATATCTCAAATACGCATTTGCATCAATAGATTTATCCCATATGCAAAAATACACTACGACCTACATAAATCATCCAACCTCCTCCTGCTCAGCATTATTGATGCAAATGCTGAAAGGTTGGATGAGATAAATACACTACGACCCCAAAGGTTGGATTTCCGGATCAGATGACACGTGGGCGTTATGCCGTCAAAGACCCAGTTCGTGACAAGGCTGAATAAACCGAATGGGTTTAAGGGTATAGATGTCAAGGAAGTTATAAATAATAGTCACAGTCATAGCTTACAGCTTCGAATACCTGTTTTAGTTACAACATTGGTGCGGAAGCAATGTAGATCGATTATTACATTAAACAAAATAGACGTCTGATCTGCTATAATATCCGAAGCATGTGAGATCAGCTATATGCATGCAAGCTCACGCTAAGAGGCTTCAGGTGCTGTTGGCGGCATATCTACAATTGAAAAACATAACCGTGAGCTAATGAAGCTCAGTAACCTCAGGTGTATGAATCCCAATTACAGGGAACTTCCGCTAACGGCTATGGCGACCGTCGAAAGTCCCTAAAATATTTCTATATATATAGGAAAATATGGACGCCATATCAACCAGCATCGTTTTACATTGCTTTATATGGCTTTGTATTGCTTTTAAGAGTCATTCCTTTATTTTGCATTTATTTAGGGCTCATGACTTGACTCAAAAGCGACGACAACTCATAGGATATAACTGACTCGGAGTATAGAGATAAAATGTCAATCGTCAGCTGGAATACCCAATAGATTTTGTATATTCACACCTACGTACTCTGTGCATCGCCTTGTACCTCTTGTGCGCATTTAATGTGGTATCATTTGCCAGCATTGAGATAATTTCGGCCTCCCTGCAGAGAGCAACCCGTGGCCCCGCCACAACGGCGTAGAAGCCGCTGCATGCATGCAAAGAGAATGGGGGATGTCCATCGCTCCCTAGCTAGTTCTCAGCTGTGACGTTGACTCAGAGCATTACACCGGAGTGCAATGACTCAAACAAAGCCACCAAGGCTATTCAAGAAATACAACAGATGATCGCAATGGATCAAAGAAGGGACACCATGTTCGACCTTCTCAATAATTTCAAGGAAAACGACCGACGATCCAACGGATCCACAAGGGATGTCAATGCCGTCCTTATCAGTTCAAGGAGGCGATATTTCTTAATCGTTTGCTTTTCATTAGTTCATATGGATAGTGTAACTATGCTCCACATCCCCCGTTCCTTTTTATTAATCATTTAGCGGTCACTTTCATTTATTTCACGTGAGGGTATATACATTATAACGGTGAATTCTAGTTCATTTCGACCCCAAATACCCCACTACATATCAAACGTGATCGTATATGTACGTTTAAGGTTATATTTCTATGTGTATGGGTTATATATCTCAAATACGCATTTAGGTTTAGATTCGGCATGAAATCGCTATTTTCCTTGGTCAGAAGGCCGTCACGGCCGTGACTGTGAACCAAAATCCCAGATTTTCTCCCCCGTCTCGGGCGCGACCCAGGATGATCACGGCCGCGACTATTCTGCAGCCCAGAACTTGCAGGAAACTCTCGTCCGACACCACGGATCGCTCAATTCACACCACAACGCATCCAAATCATTGTATACACATCAAACACAGTATAAACACATCCCACGCATGTACGAACGTGCTTACATCGTGTGAACGAATAAAAGAGGCGTCTCGGACGAGTGAGGTTACCTCGATTAACGATGATCCTTGACACACACGATCACATGAACAAATCCGTCGATTTCCCCTAGCCGAGCAGCTGGCGTTGATCCTTCTCCCGACCTGCTGCTGCCCTTCGCCTTGTGGCGTCATGATGGTGATGAAAATGATAACGACGAAGGTATGGCGAGGAGATGAAGATGATGATGATAATTGTTGCGTTGGATGATGTCGGAGATGATGGCGCAGGTGACAGCTGGCTGGCGATGGTGGTGCAGGCAGTATGATGTGAGGAAGTGATGGTGTGAGTGGGAGCGGTGGTAGTGGAGGCTGATGGAGTGGAGGTGGGAGACAAACAGTGGAGGAATTAGATGAGTGGGAAAAATTATCTCGTTCCGTCCTACGATACATCTCGTTCAGTCCACTATTTACCCAAATTTCGTAATATTAATTCATCGAAAATCTATTTGCATCAATAGATTTATCCCATATGCGAAAATATGACCTCCCGAGTCATAAACCATTATTGATGGGATTAAATTCGTTAGCCCTTACGCGCAATGTTTATAATGTTATAACGTTGTAACGTTATTCGTTCGAAATTTTCATCGTCGCAACGATCATTTAATTATCCTAAATATCCCATCGTCATATTTGATTTAGATAATCAAATATTTTCTTGGATTTAAATATATAATCTTTAAGCACGATTTATTTTAAAATAGTAACGTTATATATTTATTTTAAAACTTCCAAAATTTCTCGGGAATTATAAATAGCCTCAAATTTGAGTCCATATTTGTGATATGACAGTTAACCAGGAAGGGTCGGGTCTTCGTTGCTCGGACATTTTGGTCAATGGCCCTGGTTTTCAAGTATACTTGTCATCAATGACAATCTTATCTTCCATTAAATTTACTTTCTTCTCAAGCTCATGATTCTCCTTTTACACATAAAGCAGTTTCTGTTCCTTTTCATGCAACAACCCAGATTTAGTGACCTTTTTAAGATTGACAAAAATTGATTTTGACTTCAGTGTTTCTACCTGGATGGCCCGGGCCCTAGTGGTTTTCTTTAAGGCCTCGATTTTCTTTCTACTCTTAATCTCAGTTTCCTAAAATAACTTGCATCTATTCATTGTTAACTCAGCATGTTTGACTCACTTATCTCATCCCTGAGCCTCTCAATTTCAGATTCAAGATTCATTTTTTCATCAATAACTCTATCAACATCATTCAAAACCCTTTCAAACATGAGGATCATATTTGCTTTAGATAGCTTGCTCAAATCATTGGTAAGAGTTTTGACATCGATTACCTCATCATCTAAATCTGAAGCATCAGAATCCTTTTTAGCCATGAGACACCTTTCGAGCTTTCTTCATCCTTTGATTCATCATCAAAGTCTTCATCAGAAATATAGTTGTAAGTACCTAAGTTTCACAAGAAACAAGCATGGCCTTCTTCCTGTCAGTAGCAGAGAATTACAACTTTTTTCCTTTGAAATCTCCATGTTTTAGTATTGGACAATCTTTCTTGGAGTGACCTATTTTTCATAATTAAAACAAGGATCAGAAGTTGATTTAGATGAAAACTTATCACTTACTTTCTTCTTATCATCATTCTTGTTCAAGAAGTTGAAGTATTTTCCCCTCAGTAAGGCTATAGTCTCATCATCACATCCTCTACATGCTTCAGAGGTTCTTGGAGATTCAGTTGCTTGAAAGGCTAGGCCTTTCATCCTACTTGATACACCAGCTTCATCTTTCTCTTGTTGCTTTAGTGTCTTATCATAGGTGATCAAGGAGTCGATCAAATCACTCAAAGGTAGCTTCTTCAAGTCCTTGCCTTCTTGTATGACTGTTACCTTTATATTCCAAGTCCTAGGAAGGCTTCTGAGAACTTTTCACACAAGTTTATTAGGAGTATATGATTTACCAAGTGAATCCAGTTCATTGACAATCTCATTGAACTTGGTAAACATCTCTTTGATGGTCTCATTGGGGCTCATCATAAAGTTCTCAAACTGTGAAACCAAAAGATCAATTTATTGCTCCTTCACTTCACTGGTTCCTTCATATTTCACATCCAAGGTGTCCCAAATCTCCTTGGCAATCTTGCAAATTGAGATTTGCTTTTATTAAGTACCAATCAAGCCATATATGAGAATCTTCCTTACTCTTGTATTCCTCTCCATCTTCTGAAAGTCTTCAGTCAGCTCTTGGTTTCTCAACCATATTTCCATCAGCATCCCTTTTCTCTATTTTCAGTGGTCTATTCTGGATAATCTCCCATAACTGTCAGTCTTTAGTTTGAATGTGGATCTCCATCATCTTTTTTCAGAAACCATAGTAGGTTGCATCAAACAGTGATGGACTGTGCTCAAATGCACCCTCCTTTCCAACCTATGTCAAGCTCATCTTTTTCTTCTCAGGTATTTAACCTTTAGGAAGAACCTACACTGATACCAATTGTTGGTTTGCAAAGGATACTCAAGAGGTGGGGTGAATTGAGTATCAATGGATTTTCGAACTCCTTTTCACTTTCTTGATATGGAAGGCTCGAGTCTTTAGGAAGGTCTGAGTCTTTCTCAACCTATTTACTTGTTTTAAGGTCATCAATTGTTTGTATGCATGTTTTCTGTGTGATCAAGAACGAAATCAGTAAAGAGAGAGTGGATACAATGTTTATACTGGTTCGTCTCTTGCCCAAAACTATGGAACAAGAGATTTACATCCAATACCCAGTGGGATTTTGAGAACTTTGCATTATGATCTCCCTGACTGGTTAACACCGTTCTCTCTCTCCTTTAGTAATCCTCCAGATCAATGTCAGAGAACCCTTGTATCACCAACACCCTGGTAACACAATCAACATCAATTACAGCTTGTACCAATCCCCCAGACGTCATCCTAAGTACACCCTGTTCTACCCCAGATTAAACCTTAACACCTCTAGTTCATATCCTCCCTGATAGAAGTCTTGTATCCTCGATTTCAATCCCCTGTAGTAACACCTCGTACTTCTCTAGTCCTTAGTCTCCTGGATTATACTCCTTGAAAATTGATACCCTTTGTCTTCAACAAGCCCCGAGTCTTTCTCACGTTTGGTCACCATAAACCAAGGAAGTTGTCTCGATCAACTCTCCAGTCAATCAACAACAGTTGCTTGTGTTTGTTATTGTGTGTCAGGTTCAATACATCAAAGGATTGTTGTCTTAGACTTATGGATGTTTGTAAAGCTAGATTGAACTTCTATGGATGGTCAATTGGCTCTTTATTCTTCGATTACAATATGATGGTTAGGTTGGGAAGACAATCCGTTTCTTTGCTTCCTGGTGATGATCTCCCTTTTATTGAACTCTAGGAATCAGCAAGTTTGGATCTCCATCTTCGTTTGGACAATAATCTGATCTTCTTTTCGTGCTTAGGCCTCCAAAACTTTCCATATCTACAAAACAATCCAAAATCTAATTGTAGCAAAATATTCGAATTTTGCTCAATATATTGTTAGTCCATATATAAGATATTCAGAATAATCAATGAGGACCTAACAAATTCAGCGTAATCATCAAAATAGGAACTTTTCATGTTTATGATATATATATATGGAAACCTGGGAAGGCCTGGCCTTGTTCACACCTATCTCAGTTTTGATACCAACGGGGAAGGCCCGGGTCTTCGTGTGTTTTTCTAACAACCTATACTCAAGATCAATTTATTCAATCAATGTTATCATCAAAACATATGAACTCAAAAATCAGTTTATGATCTTGCTAAATGAGTTTCGCAAATGGTTTAAAAAAGACGTTAAGGGTTTTTATGATGCGAGATAGTATAATGACATGAAGCGTCAAGTATGTGCTCAATGGTTCAATGACATATGTCAGTAGGGTCTCATCAACCCATGATGCACCGAGTACAAAGCTCCAATTATATGTGATGATATGTATATGATATGCTTCATGGTATGCTAAATGATATGCTGTGCTAGAACCACTCGCCATCACAACCGTTAAGTGTTTTAAAGGAACATGTGCCCTTAACAATGAATGTTTCCATGAAATAAGTTCCGACCAGAGTGTCCTCATGATAATAATGTGTCATTTATTCCTTACACCCAGCAATGAGATGTTTTTATCGTGTACTCAAGCAAACACTACTTGAACATGCAACCGCTTTAAAGGAACCTCAATGTTTTAGCGTACCTTGGTGTGGTTATTGAGTTTTTCACTCATTTTCTTCATGTTTTCTAAATGATTTCAGGTAGGACAACGGGGAATGGGATCAACGCTTTGTGAGAGAATCTAATGACACCCTTTTTATGTATCTTTTGCTCATGGGACCAACTTTTGATGTAAATAGGATTATGTAAAGTAATAAAACCCGTATTACTCTTTTGTTTCATGTAGTTCATGTATAAAAGTATCTTACAACTCTTCTCGAACACTCTCGACTTGAGTTGGGAAGTACTGCTCTCACCCAAGGTGGGGCATTACAAACGATAACGACGACGGCACGTGAGGCTTACGGGTGAGGAGGAGAGTGGAGGGGTTGAGTTTGGGTTGGGTTAGATGTATGTGTTAGGTTAAGTTAAATTGTTATGTGGTTTAGTTAAAATGAGGATAGAGTAGGTGTTTTAGATCGTTGAATATCAAATTATAATATAAAGCAAATTTTAATTAGGTATCTAAAGATGTCATAAAAAAATTGGATACTAAAATGTAAATTGAAAGTTCATCTGAGAGTTTAAAATAATTACCTCAAAATTCAATATACATATAAATCTGCATGACGGATCAATATATTATCTATATTATAAAACAAAAAGAATATAACTTATTTTCTATATGTAATTTTTAACGAGAAACATTTTCATTGGTTATCATAAACCAACTATTGTATATCGTTATTTTATGTCGTGGAAAAAGGAGGAGGCATGAAGTGGTACACTTTGCGCACGTTGAATGTCAGCCTGTGTTTAGATCGACTCACAAATCGCACGCATTAGTGACAACACAAGTAGTGTCAATCCCATAACCAACACGATCGTCGCCGCCGCCATTTGTTCATCTTTCTACCTTGCGATCTGAAATCCGAAATCGGAAAAGTATCCAACGAAATCAAACCCTTCGCCGTTAGCTTCATCGAATGGATCCGTTGCTTCCAATAATCGTACTGTCGATCGTGTTGGCATCGGTGATCGCGTTCCTGATTTTCGGAAACTATTTCAGGAATCAGAAATCGGAGGTCGAATCCCTCTCCAAAGCCGAAATCCACAGCGAAAATAATGGCAACAAGAAATCGAAGGAATCACAGCAGCAGCTGTTGCGTTCTGTTTCGAAGAAATCGAATTCCAAGCATCACCACCACTCTCACTCCTCTGATAAGGTTTATTATTAGATTGCTTTCTTTATCTGTGGATCAATTTGTTTTATGTTTTAATGTAGCCGGAATTGGAAAGGAAAGAATGAGTGATGATGCAAGGTAGTTTTTTGCAGATGCAGGATCAGGGGAAGAAGCATCATCCATTGGAACTGAATACTCTCAAAGGTCACGGTGATTCTATTGGCGGCTTTTGCTTTTCGTTGGATGGACGAAATTTGGCCACTGGTGAGAGTTTTCAGCTGTTCCTACTCCTAGGTGGGAATCTGCTTATGTAGCTGCTTAGGGTTTTATCTTGGTGTAACAGTTCCTTGAGTTCTCAAAATGAGTTTGCTTTCTTTTCCGTTTTTTTTCTTTTGCTATCGGCTTGCTTTCATGTAGAGCATAAGTGATTAATAGTTTAGATGGAGATCTGACTATAGGTGTTTTGTCCATGATTGATGAATAGTTTTCATTTGATTTTGCAGCTTGTGCTGATGGGGTGGTCCGAGTTTTCAAGTTGGATGATGCTTCAAGCAAAGGTTTCAAGTGAGGATTTTTATCGTTTAACCTTATTCTTGCTGTACTATAATTCAGTTTCCTTCTGTCATTTTGGCCTTCATTTTCTTTTCCTTGAGTCTCGCAGATTTCTACGTATTAATCTTCCAGCCGGAAACGATCCAACGGGGGTTGCGTTCTTGGATGATGGATCTTCCGTGGTTGTGGCTACTCAAACTCTGTTGGGTTCCGCTTTATACATGTACGGGGAGGAGGAAGCAAAACCTGATGGCGAAAATCAACAGCAATCCAAACTTCCACTTCCAGAAATCAAATGGGAACAGCATAAAGCCCATGATCAGCTGGAAATCCGATACCTCTGCGGTGCCACTGCAAGTTATGGCTCTGCAGATGGAAGTAGTATTATTGTCTCATGTTCAGTAGGTGAGATACCTGTCACTTGGCAAGTTTTTCTTTTTTGGTTCCTTTTCGCTAATGTGGAGCTTGACGACAATGTCAGAAACCGTTTGTTATCTATGTTCTTTACTTGGAGGATTTCACAATCTGCCACTAGCCTATGAATGATTCATTTCTTGGATCTCTGTTACATCAATTAATAAATTAAACCTAGTGAAACAATAATCTGGTTTGCTTGGATACAAACTGTATATCTGGTTTGCTTGGATGCTGCATCTTGTGAAAGAATGCAGCTTACCCTGCCTGTCGCAGAAGTTACCTTTTTTCCCATCTCTTACTCCGCTAAAGTTTTGCCTCTTTTCTTCAATGTTCTATAATTCTTGCTCTATCGCCATAAATCAATGTCTGTTCTTTTAACTTTAGGGCACTTAGTGATGTTGTTCTTCGCGAAATAATTTTTGCTCTCCGTTTTGTCTGCCAGGAACCGATATTAAAGTTTGGCATGGGAAAACTGGAAAGCTTTTGGAGACAATGGACTCAAACCAGCTGAAAAACCACATGGCTACAATATCTCTAAATGGCCGTTTCATTGCTGCTGCAGCTTTTACAGCTGATGTCAAGGTGGTTATCTACTTATCTTGAATGTCTATATTCTATAATTGGTCCATCCAGATATGGGACAGTGTGCAATTGATTTCCATCTGTTTGGCTGGACAAAAGGCTGGGTGATCCTAGTTGTGTAATATAGTTATCACTACCAGGAGGGAAAAGTGCATGTCCCTGGCTTGTCATGGTCATATTTTTCCTGTCAGCAAGACGGTCCATGACTTGGGGCCTCATGGAAGGGATAGTAATTGTGCTGGTTTCCTCGGTGGAAAGAATGCTTGTGTTTTTCATACCATGGACTTGCTGATTTGTAGGTCTGGGAGATTGTGTACTTGAAAGATGGTTCAGTCAAGGAGATTGTTAAAGTTATGCAGCTCAAGGGTCACAAGGTCAGTCATCGTCTCTCTCAATAGTCAAAGTATCTATCTAGATCAACAAATACCAGGTTTGACTCTACTCAAGCTTGCTATTCTTTCAGAGTGCTGTAACATGGCTGTGCTTTACACCGAATTCAGAACAAATCATAACAGCATCCAAAGATGGCACCTTAAAAGTTTGGAATATCAATGGTATGCAGATTTTGCTTCATATTTATCATCTTCTGCCTATTGCTTCTGAGACTAACCTTTTAATAAGCCTCTTATCTTGAACTTACGATGCACTACTTATTATGAGATGATGCCTAAAATTTAGTCGACTTACTTTTTTACTCTACCTCTTTGGCTTCAGCAGGTTTCATTTTCAGGGTAAACCAAGTACCAAATGTTTTTGCACCCTTTATGGCTGCTTATACTAATCCTTCTAATTTGATTGCACCAGTCAGGTATCGTCTGGATGAGGACCCAAAAATTATAAAATCATTTCCACTCCCGCTTCATGATTCTAGTGGTGCTACTCTACACTATGATCGCCTCAGCATTTCTCCTGATGGAAAAATTTTGGCAGCAACTCATGGTTCTACCTTACAATGGTTATCCGTTGATTCTGGGGATGTTTTGGACACTGCTGATAAAGCTCATGATGGTATGTCCATGCTTTGAAACTGATAATTGTGCCTTCACTATGTGGCCCTGAAACA
>JAOVYX010018526.1:0-20002 GCA_035668315.1 Drosera spatulata
CGATTTATGTAGGTTTTCTTCTTGTGATGATTGTGTGGGTTATTTGCATGGTTTGTAATGATCCGTTCTTATTAGTTTTTCCTACCGACGTTCTTATTCTCTTGATTCAATCTGTTGTAATTTGTAATGTGATTTCATGTCAAGCCGGTTGGGATTTGGTTCGATTGGGCGATTAATGTGAGGATAGTTTGTAGGATGTTATTTCCTCTTGTGATGATTAGGCGTATGAATGGTTTTGTTTGAAGTCCATTTGTTTATGTTTTTGCAGTCATGCTCTTGATAGGCATGGAGCTTGTGGTGTAATGATTTTGGTCATTTCTGCCGTTTCCTTTAGAAAGTTACGATGTGGGGAACCAGTATCGATTCTGCATTTGTGGAAAGGTTTATAAGCCCTGTTTGGTTTTGGCGAATTATGAAAAAGGAGTTGAATTTTTCACATCACATTGCTTATTTTAAAAGCTAATTTTGACGACGTAATGAGAAATTATGAAAGGTATTCATTTGCAGAACCATCTTTTTAGATTCAGTTATCTCACACGTTAGCAGAATGTGTAAATTCTGTTGATTAGTCAACTTTTAAAGGAAAAAATAAAAATAAAAATCTATGATCTCAATTAAATGTTGATTTTGCGTAAAGTTGAATAAGACGAGTCACAAGTAATTAAGTTCGAGACGTTTCATTTTGTTAAGAAATTTGATTTTTCGGGATTGGTTACTAACATAGAACTACCTTTTGTTTGCTTGATGAAATGATGAAATCAAAAAAAATTGTAGTGAATTATGATGAAATGCTTTTTCTGATGCCATTCATGTTTCCTCCTTCAAAATTCTCTCCATTTCATATGTGCATAGCACAGTCCGTGGAATTTGATGACCTTTTGCAATTGCCCTTTATGTTATCTTTTGTTTTTTCCTTTGCGTCCTTGCTCAAGAAGCGTGCTACCTCTTTTGTGTAAATTTCATTTGCGGCCTGGAAATGTTCAACAACTGCATACTGAGCGATTTGGTTCTTCGTTTTCCAGATGGAACGAGGATTGCATGGTCTTGAACCTGTAGTAATAGCCAGCTTTCCAACAAAGAAGTATAGCAACGTGTATTTCTCTTCTGCGGTTAACGCTCAGTAAGTCCTTCAACAGTTCTTTGATCTCATTGAGCTTTCCTTTGTATGTAACTTTTGCTTCCTCCAACTCTTTTGAGTTAGTTTTTCCAAGTGTGCAAGATTTTGAATGAGACATTCATTTATCCGATACTGGCTGTTTCGAGTTCTCATTCATTGCAGATTGATTTAGGATGTCTATCAGTTCTATTTCGTCAAAGGATGTTTTACTTTCACGTTGTATATATATTTTAACCTGAAAAAAAAAATTCAGATGGTGTTCTGACTGGATTTAACCAATGGTCATTTAGTGCATGTGTCAAATTCATTCTTTTCTTTTCCTTTTTAGTTTGTATACATGTGATAGTCTTATTGACATCTGAAAGGATTACGTATTTACCCATTTCTCATTTGTAGAGGCGAGAGGCTTTTTCTTTGGAGTTGTTGGTGACTCAATACTGGTTTGACAAAAGAGTATCCTTTATTACAAGCTTATGATATCATTTCGGTCTTTTAAGTTTCAAATGCACTAATTTTAAATATGGTTTTGGTAAATACCCTTCTTTTTCGTTCTTGACGGTCGAAAGTTTGTAAGTGCAACTTCTATGTGGTGCTTGTTGCATAATTGGTCGATATAACCTGCCTTGCACAGCTTGGATTCGCTTAACTGTTTCCAATTTCGTGTTGATTTTGATTTTGACCACAGAACTTTATCTTTGATAATCAAATATGAGCTTATGGAAAAAGTTTTTCAAGAAGTGAAGAGGTTCGAGTGTGAAGATCAG
Source organism: Drosera spatulata (assembly GCA_035668315.1). Lineage (NCBI taxonomy): Eukaryota > Viridiplantae > Streptophyta > Magnoliopsida > Caryophyllales > Droseraceae > Drosera > Drosera spatulata. Next base: position 1,882 of record JAOVYX010018526.1, read on the forward strand.
TGCTTATTCTCGATGCTTGGCATGGATATCTTCTTTCTTTTGTGGAATCCTTCTCCACAACTATACTCCCTGTTTTTCTGCTCCTCGGACTCTTATGCACTTCCTGAAAGTCATAGGTTCTTAGATCCTTTCTGTGTTCTTGACTATGAAACTCTTTTTACTTATTTATATTTTTTCATCGAGGGTTGCAACCGCTTACATCTATAGTCCTTCTCTTTGTAAACATTCAGATTGGTTAAATTAGATAGAACTAGTAAGTAGTTCATTTTCTTGGTCAAAGTAACCACTAGTCGTTGTACCATGTCGATTCATTTAGAGGTGGTCTATTGCTGACATAAATAATGCGATTGTGACCAGCAATCTGAACAAATCCTTAGCCTTCAAGGACACAACATTCCACAGATCACAATAAATCTACCAATTAGAATGACAACCAATGGCAACCTTGTCCTCTGTATGCTTATTTATAGATCTCTGATACTTGGTTTAACCTTTTATGTTTAAGTCAAACGCCTGTAGCTTTTATTTTGGTGTTGTTTTCACACGTCCAATTTAGGTTAAACTGTATTCCAGGTTCTCGACTTGATGATATGATGTATTGTTCTCTTCTTATGGTCTAGGTTGAAGCACCACTCTGATGTTTCTTCTGATTAGCTATTCAGTTTCTTAAGCATAGCTACCTAATTATATACTGTGATACTAATCTTGTTACTAATAGTTGGAAATCCTTTGCTCTATATATCTTCAAATTTGCAGGTGTTCAGTCTGCCTTGCTGAGTACAGTCCAGACGATGTGCTTCGGATACTCCCATACTGTGGTCACTTTTTCCATGTAAATTGCATAGACATATGGCTGCTTCAGCATTGCACCTGTCCAATTTGCCGAATCTCATTGCGCGATGTCAATGAGAAGAAACACGTGATTCAACCAATATTCAACTCTAGATCACACTTTGGTTTCGATTCACCTGCAGTGCACTCCCATCATTGTTTGTTGGCTGCGCACATATGTACAACAAGACCCCAAGGAAACAATAGAGTAGCTGATAGCTCTTGTGGGACTTCATCCCTTTCCTCAGGTGATGCTGAAGAAGCTGGAGAGAACACTCCTTCAGGGGAACGGTTATCAGGTGATGGCACTTCGAAACCAAGTGAAAGCAAGGATGTAGGGAGCCCGCCATCATGAATATATACTTATTGAGTTCAGTTAGGACATCAAACACATCAGGAAGGAGTGCTTTTTCCAGGGCCTTAGGAGAATGACTTCGATCTTCTGTCGCGGGGTTTTTGGTTGCTCTCCCCGGATGTTTTTTGAGTTTCATTCGGTCATTGTACGTATCAGTCCTAAGGAAAGAGGGCAACTTCCATAGGATGTTAGCCTGAGGGATTGATTTGAGGCTATCATCTTCATAGCAGGATTTCCCTTCTCCTCCTCCGAGGGCTATAGCTTTCCGTACATACCAATTCTTCCCTCAAGAAAAAGTATCTCGTTGTCCGGACAACGCTGTGAGCTCAGCTGTGAAGATGAGGTCGTCATTCACCCATTCTTGTCGCCAATTTATTCTCTTTTCGGTCTTCAGTTTGATTATCTGCTATGCAGCTCATGTTCCCCAACAGATCATGAAAGAATGTGATGGGTTAGTGATCACCGAATCCCCGCCTTCGACTTCAGGCAAAGTGATAGAGTCCATATCGTTTTGCTGTTTATGTTAAGAGTTCCATGTCTTTCTTTGTTGTTGATACATAGTTTTTTGTAAGACACAATGCCCACTATATTCAACGTAGTACTATCATCTAATCACACAATTCCGTTATATTCTAGATGATTGTTGTATATGTATGAGGAATATTCTATGATTCGTGTATATGTATGTGCAATACAATTATCCTGACTAAGAATAAAAGTAGACTCACAAGAATAAAAGAATCGAACTTCATGTGACCTTTCTTATAACTTACAACCGACGACTGAAAGGAGATGTGACAAAAAAGAATATGTCACATATGTAGATATTCCATGTATTCATGTATCTTGCTTGTATTAATTATACATGCGAAAAGAATGTATTGAGGAGGAGATGGCTGTGAAGCGGTCTGCAGTTATGAAGGGACAAAAGTGCCAATGTAGCCATAGCCTGCGATGAAGAAGGCAAAAGACTGGAGGAATAGGTATATGAAGTATTGGTTCTTGCCATACACAACATCATAGCATCCACATATGAAAAGGTATGTCCCCACTCCAATCTCCAACAAATGGACCCTGAAACAAAATCGACGGATTGGGATCGAGGTAACATCAGAAGATATTAGGAACAATCTTTTTTCTTTTCTTTTTCTGCCACAGTTGGTAACAAGCCATATAAAAATAAAATGTGTATATGGTGCATCACCTTTCTCCGATCCTGATACGAGGTTTTTTAGTGACAACCTTGGCGCCTAGTTGCTTGTTCTTGAGACCGGTGTCCCCTAATTTCTCAGTGACTACCCATTCATTGACCCTCCCGACTTCTAGGAGACCTATGAATGTAGCCTTGGTTCGATGCAACGACATCACATTCTCAAAAAGAATCCAGAAAACTACGAGATGAAGCGATCTGTGTCCAACAGAGAGCAAATCAATCCAAGTTTATCTGAAACACTACGGTTTTAATTAACAAAACGTTACTAAAGAGTTTAGTGGGAAACCTTGGGGTGCCAACAGAATTGAGGAGAGTGATGGTGGTTGGAATGTAGACGGCACCCCATTTCGGGACATCTACCTCAGGGACCAACACCGTCGCAGGCAGCACCACGCAGTAGAATGCAAAGGTGACGACGTGGGCGACAATCTTCCTTACAAGAAAGAAGCTGTAAATCACATGGAACTTCTTCCACCTCGTCACTTTCTGCGGTCATTTTAACACTCAATTATCACAAATTCAGGAAAACAAATCCGAGAACCCAAACCAGAGCCACTAGCTTATTGAGACTGGGATCAAGTGCAACTATTTATGGCAGATAAGTTTAACTGTGAGTATACTACACGCATAAAGTGCGATAGGGTTGATTTTAACCAGCCAATGAAACATCTCGTAGTTTGCTTCCTGCGGATTACAGTTTTCATGGTGTATAAAAACAAAATGTATATTCGCAGTATATGGACACCAAATCGCAATATTCTGCAATCATGGCTGACTTAAATCAGTCCCTTCACATAATTGTTATTACTAATGTACCTGATTGGTGATGATTTCCATTGCCATTTTCTTGAACAGATTTGCAGGACCACAGGACCATCTATGCTGCTGATATCGGTATGCCTTGAATGAACTTGGCAATTCATTCTTCACCTGAAGTTACCAAAACCATGATTGTTGGTCAGTACAATAGATGGAGCTCATCAATTGGTTCTGCATAAACATCCATCTTTGAATGCAAAGGTATCTCATGATTCTAATATGTTAGCTTATGCTTCTAATAAAATAGACCATCCGAAGTACTTGTTAGAATAAGGAAAACTTTCACTGTCTGGCATTAGATTGACCATCATGGTAAAGCAACCATTTCCTCGACCACGAACTTAGGGGTGTGACGCTCCGTTACGAAATCTGAGTACAATCTCTCTGTGTTGCAACATGGTGAAAAAAAATGCGCATCTCATGCTCCTCAGACCCTATACCTAGTAGGATTATCTGAATTATTGTCTTTGTTTTTACCTTATATTACATTCCACCAATATGTAGCAGTAGCATACATATAGCGTAGATAGACTAGATAGTTACCTTGAGGTCTCCCAGATAGAGAAATTTCCAGCCCTTGAGGCTGGCCCGGACAGCCAAGTCCATGTCCTCCACGGTCGTACGATCCTTCCATCCACCTGCCTCACTCAGTGCTGCTATCCTCCACACTCCAGCTGTTCCTGTTTTGCCATTATAGCACCCCCAACCAAACTACTGTTATATAGTATCACCATGCGTGATCTTCACGTCAAAGTCAGTCCCGATATGATATCAAAATAGATATGATCAAAAAATCAAAATTGTAAATTCTACAGGCTATCTTTGTATATCTAATGTTTCTAACACTTTGTATATCGAAGAACGTTGATGTGGTATTGTTTGTCTATGACCGCTGTGGATTATCTCATGTTTGTGTAGCAAGCTTATAGTACGACATCCGACATATATAGCGAACTTATGTTATGCCATCCGGCAGCATCGGAATCAAGTGATGCAATTGAAAAACGAGAAATGGGGGTAAGTACCATTGAAGCCAAAGAAAGCATAAGTGGAGGAGCCAACTTCTTGTTCGACGGTGAAATGGTAATCCAATGACATCTCTTGCATCCTTGTCATCATGCATTCATCTGCATTCACTGCAACCACAAAAATCCGTATGGTACTGTAAGTAGTACACATGGATCACACTTTAATCAAATGGGAATAGAATTTTTCAAGAAAGTAGGAACAACCGTAAAGATACTACACTATGACATAAATATAGACTAAAAACTTCTTGGTATGAATATCGTCTTTGTCAAGAAAGATTGATTCAATAATAAGACATGCTCCCCACCGGACCCCAATCATGGGATTAGGGAGACATTTTCTGATTGTAAGGTTATTACCTTTCCCTGTAGTTTTATCATCTAACTAGCTACTCCATATACTATCAACTTCTTGGGTAAGGTAGATTTCCTGTCCTGTATATATTTCTTAGACTAGTGCTGGAAAAATATATGCAACTGTGCATATATATGCAATAAAGACTTAAACAGGAAATCCCACCCGAAAATATGGCACTGGTGGGACCAAAAACTAAACCACACGAACCCATAAATCATTAATTCCAAAATGCAACAAGTTTTTCTTATGCGAATATATATGGGACGAACTGACGAAGGGGTTCCCCACTGTTGGAACATTTAATTCATGGGTGTTTCTAGACATACCAACAAAATATAGGTAGATTTTATGCTTTCCAAGACACCAACAAAATGTCTAAAATTTCGGCATTGCCAACCAAAGAAAGATTTGATAACTAGCTACGAGTCACAGTTGGTCAAAAGGAAGGGTCCAAATGCTGACGATATTCTTTCAGTGAAAACTCTTTTCAGGATTCGTGAATTCAGTGAACATATCACCAAACCATTCAGAACTCGTTGTGTGTTGATGGACGAAGGAAGGGTATTCGGGGGAATGTTTTATGACGAATATGTTTGCACTCTCCCACGGGAAAATATTGGAAGAGGGAAAAGGGCAGTGAGTAAGATGATTAAGATTCATGGAAATGAAAGAGAACAAGCACCGACACTTTTATTGTGGTGGTGCCATGCAAGTGTGCGTCTCCACCAACAGTACTAAATCTTCTTGGAGATGAATGATGATGATTCTTCTCCTTCTAAGTGTGGACCACCCTATTTCACTCAATGATCAATCCTTATTACGGACATAGACTATTTATATGTCAAAAGGTGTGGTTCAGTGATAATTAAACAGCTTCTCCTTCAGTCATATGATCATGTGATCAAGGCTTCGACATATCTTGGCTGTATCAAAATGCAGTGGGATAAGTTTAGAGGAAGAAGTGAAGATATTAGATCCTCACCGAACTTCCATCGAGCCTGAACGAGAGCGAGCTGAGGATTATGTACTAGAAATGGGATGCTACGCCATAGGAAATCAGGCTCCGGCTGAAAATCTGCGTCGAAAATGGCGACATAGTCGCATTCGTTGACATAGGGATGCTTCATTCCTTCCTTGAGTGCCCCTGCTTTATACCCTTTTCTGTTGTCCCTTATTTCGTACTTTATGTTTATGCCTTTCCCTGCCCATCTCAAGCATTCCATTTCCACCAGGTTCTGTTGAACACCAAACAAAATAACTCAAGATAGACCTAAAATTCAGATGATTAAGAACTAATCAAATTAATCTGAATCCGACATAATTTGGAAACTTAATTAATCATGTGTTCAATATATGTTGAGCAAGTCCAAGACGCATAACATAGCTAATTAAATACTATCATCTATTTGAAGTGATATAGGTGAGTGACTGATTACAGATTGTCTAACTACCTTGTGTTCTGCGTGTCGTGAACTTCATACCAAGTGTGTTTCGTTATGATAAGTTTTTTGGTTTATGTCAGAATTTCTTTTTTTGTAATATTGCACATATGCATAACGTACATGATAATTATAGAAAAACAGTCTTTAAATAGTAAAGTTCTGAACAAACCTTGATTATGGGATCTGTGGAGTCATCAAGGACTTGAATAATAAGCCTATCAGATGGCCAAGAAAGCCCACAAGCAGCTCCAATAGACAGCTGATAAACCTGCAAAACACCCCAAAAAAACATTCACAATGATCACCAATCAATGCAGAAACAAACGCCCCAATCACGCTAACATGATTCGACTCAATATAGTCGGACCGACCTCTCTTTCGTTATACATTGGTATCTGAACAAGAACCATAGGATAATTCGAATTCCCCGACTCCAAATCCTCCTTCAATGCCTCCCACTTATACCTCTTCTCCGGCTTTCGACGAAGTAACTTGACAAAAGATATCACAATCCCCATATAAACCCTCTCCACAAACAACATGATCGACATCGTCAGACAAACAATGACGGCGAGCTTCAGCATTGGCACGATCAATGGCGCCCTTGCCTGATCCCATATCAGCCCCAGCTGACCTGCCACATCGTCCCTAGCAGCGCCTTGGAACTCATCAGGGACGAGCGTACTAGTGCTCATGATGTGAACTCGATGTATCGAAGAGATCCAAATGGTGGGATTTTATGGGGAGGATTACTAGGAAAAAGTGCAAGCAAAGATGGAAATATTGCTTTTGGATGAAGCCAAAGGATAGTGAAGTGAGTGTGAATCAGTGTGAGTTCATGAGAAGGTGACGAACAGCATCATTGTGAAAATGCAGAGATCAGAACATGTCAATGTGGAGGAAAATGAAGAAACTTGAGCTGGTTATGCAAGCAAGATGGAGTGTGGGATTGTGTCCTTCATTTCTTGCTCTAGGTCTGTTTTGAGTTGAGAGGCTAAAGCTCAAAGCTATGAAGGCACTAAATGAAAGGTTTTATATAGAAAGGAATAATTTAGTCATATGTTTTTTTTTTTTGTCCAATCTATAAGTTGGTCAAACTTATTTATACGTATTGATTGTTATTTTGTAGAGGTCGGAGATGTTAAAATCAGTTATATTCCTAACAATTACTATTTTTTTCAACTAAACTGTTAAAAAGAACCGATAACATATGACTTTGAGATTTGTATGATTTTGAGAAGGTACTAAATAAAGGATTTATATATAGAGGAATAATTTAATCATATGTTTTCTTTCGTCCAATCTATAAGTTGGTCAAACTTATTTATGAGTATTGATTGTTTTTTTGTCGAGGTCAGAAGTGTTAAAATCAATTATATTTCAAACAATTACTGTCCTTTTCAACTAAGCTGCTGAAAAGAGCCGGTAACATATAACTTTGAGAAACTATTAAATGAAGGTTTTATATATAGAGAAATAATTTAGTCATATGTTTTCTTTCGTCCAATCTATAAGTTGGTCAAACTTATTTATGCATATTGATTGTTGTTTTGTCGAGATCAGAGATGTTAAAATCAGTTATATTCCTAACAATTACTGTCCTTTTCACTAAGCTGCTAAAAAGAGCCGGTAACATATGACTTTGAAAATTATATGACTTTGAGAAGCTACTAAATAAAGGTTTTATATATATAGAGAGGAATAATTTAGTCATATTTTTCTTTCGTCCAATCTATATGTTGGTCAAGCTTATTTATGCGTATTAATTATTGTTTTGTCGAGGTCAGAGATGTTAAAATCAGTTATATTTCAAACAATTACTGTGTTTTTCAACTAAGTTGTCGAAAAGAACGCGTAACATATGACTTTGAGAAGCTACTAAATGAAGGTTTTATATATAGAGGAATAATTTAGTCGTACGATATCTTTCGTGCAATCTATAAGTTGGTCAAACTTATTTATGCGTATATATTGATTGTTGTTTTGTCGAGGCCAGAGATGTTAAAATCAGTTATATTCCTAACAATTATTGTGTTTTTTGAACTAAACTGTTGAAAAGAGGCGATAACATATAATTTTGAGAATTATATGTAAGATTTAAGATAAATAATTAATCTTTGGACATTGGTTTGGATTTTAGGTAATGGTGGTTCCTTAATAAGTTATTGGAGCAATTGTGACAAACAGATCATGCTTTTGAATTTTGTCCATTATATGATTTAAGAAGTCACAAATATCTATAGACTTGTTTCGAAATCTAACCAAGATGGAATGTGAGTAAATGTTACAGTAGAAGCAAAGGGATTTTTTTAACTCTCAAAAGGGGTAAAAAGAGTGTGCACCTATTTGCACTGTAACTCTTCTAGTCATGTCTATTGTCCGGAAGACATTTATTACTTGCTACGTCGGACAACGTTTGTTTTTGGTGAACTGTTGCTATGTTTTGCACTTTTTGTGGAACATTAGCAAACGAAAAATTATTTCTGCCCTTTGGCACCGACCAATGAAAAAAAATATGGTTTTTATTTATTTCAATTATTTTAAATTAAGGTATTGAGCAGTTCATTAAAAACGAAAAAATTGGGCTGAGGATTGAGACTTGAGAAAAGGAAAAAAAAAAGTAATGCAATCATCCGACCAAAATCAATGTAAAACATATATTCTAGTGTTCCTAATATAAATCGGCATCGAGTCTCTTTGATGTCAAAGTATTCATAAATATCAGAAATCTTGTTTTCAAAATCCTAATGTACATCTCAATATATTTGTTTAATTGCAATAAACAACACCTTACTCAAATCTTGTATAAATACGTACAAAGAATGATATTAGTGATACTTTATATATAAACCGGCTACTTCATGCATGGAAGGATTGAAAATATTAAATTGGGACAATGAACAATAATAACACACGAAGTAACGTGGTGAAACCCAAGTATCTGGAAGAAAAACCAACAAAAAACCACCAGCAACCGTGGTAGAAAAACACTATATACAGAGAGGATTATAAAATATATCAGATTGTATTAAATTATAACTCAACTTATAGGAATGAATAATACATAGGTTCTATTTATAGACTAATAAAATATGATTTAAATAAAAAAATGATTTTTGTTACAGATAAGAGGTAGAAAATTGCTAGAGATTATTCTTCACCATATGTTTTTTTAAAACTTTTTTTAAGTTTTAAAAAATTTGAATTGTGATAGAAACTGCTCCTACAACAGTTTCGTGTTTGTTGCTTACAACATGAACAATTTCCCCTTTAAATAAATCTAATCTCGTAGTTGAGACCCGTGGTACAGCCCGTACCCCTGCGCATGGCATGTCCCACACCGTGCTTAGTAACACCAACTAGTCATGGCGCCTGGCCTAGTCTGGCCCGTGTTCCTCAGGCACGGTTCGTGCCAACCTGAAATTCGTACATCTCCATGCAATGCACATCCAAGGTATTCCATCATATTAAATATATTGGATGAGTGTAACACACATCATACAAGGACATGAAATAATTGACAACCTCAACAATATATTGCAAAGCATTAAACAACTTCATTCACAATCATTTGTAAATCTTATAAGGTATATAACCCATAAATACAGTCGGATGACGTAGGACTTGTAAACATAATCTTTGACATCCCTGACAACAAAAACTACCCACATGTATATATCATATAAAATCTGAAGTTATGTTCAAGCATTAGATTAATCAAACCATCATGTTAAGAATACAATCCATATTGAAATTTGAGAGTTCAAAATAATAACATATATAAATGTTGGATTATTTCTCTTATAGTAAATTGGTTTTGAGCCTTAAAGGTTTAATATGATATCAAAACAGGTTATGACACGAGATCGTGAGTTCGATCCCTTGTTATCCACACTTCATGTCTTATGGGTTTTTGTGTGAGAAAATGTGTTAAGATATACATTAGTGTGTCTTCTGTTAAGATATACATTAGTGGGTCTTCATTAGTGGGTCTTCTGTTATGTTAAGATATACATTAGTGGGCCTTATATCATCAGCGTAGTTTTCGCACGAGGGGACTTGTTAAAAATAACACATATTGAAATTTGGGTATTCAAAATAACAACATATATAGATCCTGCAATATTCCTCTCCGACGTTTTAATACATCCGACCAAAAAAACCGGATCAATCAATGTATTGTGCACTTCGCTTAGACATCATTTTTACTCGATTAATCCTTTGAAGACGCATGAAGGAGAACACAATACAATAAAATATGGTGAATTCCGGCCTTCCATGTATCACCCTCAGCTCCTGCATTGTGGGGACTGCGAAAGCTGGCGAAGCAGGCTTCATGATTGATGGGCAATTTTGCCTAAGTGCTGTGATATTTCTTTCCGTGTTCTAAACATGGTCGGATTAACCGACCATATCGAATATCATCGTATATCGTGGCATCATATATGAGTGATCACACATTCTTTAAGTTGATTCAATTTACTTATCTTTCAGACACACGAGCTTGTACTTAAAAGAAGTTATTTTAAATATTACATTCGCTTTATCGATGTTGTTATTTTGTCATGCTGGTTTACTTGCTGATTTCCTGAATCTCACATCCGGGTTCACTGTGATCGCTAGCATGCTTACAATTAGGCAGCTGAAACGTTGCCTTCATTTGTTAGGTGCAAAGTTTTCTCAATAAGTACTCTCCTCCTAACTCCTTTTTTGTAGCAATTGAGTGCTTCATTTGTCCTCAATCTCTCATCTTTTCCTGCTTTCATATAGTAATCTGTCATTTTTCATCTTTCAAACCCAAAAAAGAAACTGAGTCCTACTCAGAGGAGACTACCTTTGATGGGGAGCTTTCACTTGATCGTTTTGAGAGAAGAGGAATATCATTAAGCGAGAGATCGAGGTACTCATTATTGATCTAACTAGATGACATTGATTTCCTTTCAACCGACACGAAAATTATCAAATATTACATAAAAGGTGGAGTATTGCGATCTGGTGTAGTGAACTTTTTAAATGTGAGGAGTTTGATTGTGATATGTTGAGAATGTAAGCAACCATAAGTGGTAGGAAAAGCAGGGGAGTATGTTTGAAAACAGAAGCAACTTCAGTTTCCTCATATATCGATCCTATGATGCGAATCTCTTTGCTCTCGAGTCTTGACTCTTGAGAACATGATAGAGGGCAAGCTAGGATTTTGGAACTGATTTTCTAATACACATGTTGGAGATTGAATCGAAGACAATGGAAAAAGGCATTGTTCAATTTTGAAGTTTTAATGTGGAAGAAAGCTCGAAACAACATTGGAATCTATTTTGCAGAACCTGGAAATGGATTGTAAAGGGGGAGAAAAAAATACAAAGTTGAAGCATGGGTCTATTGATAAGTATAAAGGGAAAAAAAATTCCTTACATATACAACCAGGGGAAAACAAAATCTCATTCCCATACAATTTCAAGCTAAACCCATACCCACACAAAATCATGAAAAAAAAACCAAAAAACGAAGGTGCACTGAAACGAGGAACCATCGTTCAATCTAAATCCAAATCCAAATCCAACTCAAACCATCGTTTCAATCCAAATCCACTTTTGAATTCAATTCTATTCTTCAATTGGGAATGACACTATTTCATCAACAAAATCAGATAAAAAGAAGGTGAAATTAATGAATTAGGGTGTCATTATTTGAATTTTACAAAGAAAACTGAAATGATGTGATAAAGAACATGAATGCATGCATAAAATTCAAATCAAATAATTCTAGATTATGTTTATTAGATTTGGTAACCTAAAGAAGAATCCAGAGCGCCTTCATGACCTATTCAGTGCGGCTTGCATGTGTTTAAAAATTAAGTTACTTGTATTAGATATAGATTAATTATGCAACGTAATTGTACATTTGAGTTGGTATATGTTCAAGGACACTGTTTGACTTGTAACGGACCACTGTTTTATGAACTACTAATTAGAACAATATTTAGTTTAGACACATTATTTAATTTGTTCAACCGCACTGTTTTTATTTAATAAAGGTACACTGTTTTACATACATAGGTGCAATGTTTAATTTATAAAGACACTTTTTTTTTTGTTAATATCTGTTGTTTTCCTTGGTTGGATGATGCAACAGGAAAAGTGACCCAATTTAGAAGCAGCTTGGGAGCATTGATAAAGCTAGTGGAAAAGAAACTGGAGTTTCGATGCACGAACGAGCATAAAATACATCTAAGAAAAACACCATTCTAAACGTTGTTCAACATGATTATACAAGAGAAGTTTACCAGATCAGATTGTCGAAAGTGTGACAAGTTAATTCGAGAGGTAATATCGAACTACAACCAAGAAGGTAGTTCATTTACCTTCCAAGGAAAAGAATTCACCCTCCGACCATTGGATATATAGCTTATATTCAGCGTTGTTGATGAAAACGAGGAAATAACCGAAAAAGACTTGGACACGGTTAATCAAACTGACTTTTTACAAAGAAGATTCCCAGAAAAACGTAACCATCCAGCAAAATATGCAAGAGAGTTGACGACAGCAAAGTTAAAGGAAACAATCATCGAAACATCAAAAGGTCATGAGGCACATGACTACTAGGATACCGCGAGACTCCTAGTCTTGTATGTTGTGAACACGCTATTTGTCTCAACATTAAAAGTATCACTGAAATGGGCATATACAAACTATGTGGTTAATATGGAGAGATTGTGTGATTACAACTAGACATCGCATATCTACAAAAAACTGAAAAAATCACTCAACGATAATGTCAACAAGCCTAAATCAGTGACTAGATGTCTTCTCACCATTTCAGTAAATATTTTAAACTATCACACTGTTTATTTTGATAAAGATACACTGTTTTTATATGTATTATTATTTTTTAGTAAGGCGCTCTATTTGTATTCTATCAGGCGCATTGTTTTAATGTGCATTGTTATTTGTAGTTTAGGCGCAATGTTTGATGTACATTGATTAAATTCAGTGAAATGCACTTATCTAATGTAATTTATTCAAAAAACTAATTACAATATTGGTTCTTGGAGAGGACTTTTGTGGCAGCACCTAAAACTACATCGGAGGAGATCATTCCGAGATGTGCAAGGTGTCATCTCAATGATCTTCCGATAAGCATTGGAGCAACGATTGCACGATTTAAAGATAAAATGATAAATTATTTTCTTCTTGTAATGATTCTCGAATTGATGTTTTTTCTTTCATTATAACGACCAACGCTTTTTCTTTTTCTTTTTCTTTTTCTTTTAGAAATATGATATCACAGCTCACGCTTGATTCATTGCAACCAACTTTTAAAGAGAGACAAGAATACAGAATGGAATCGCCGACATTGGAATAGCACCAAGAAGACAAGGACAATGCGTCACGTGGATATGACGAAGGCTGTTTTGTTGGAACAACTCAAGAAGAAAATGACAACACTGTTGGCGACTATGAATTAATGGCGAGAAACCCTGATGAGAAATCAAACGACTCAACCAAAATAGACCCCGAGATCTCATCCGGTGATCTCTTGGCCCGACATGTCGGCACAAAAGGGTTGTCAATGCTTGAGACAATGAAGAAGCAGGTTCAGGATGTAGGCATGGGTAATGTTTTACTCAAAAAAAAGTTCAAAGAGACGATGGCAGAAAATCAAGCACGGAAGGATAAGGAAACGTTCTACATTTATATTTATTTATTTATTTCTTTAGTTTCTTTTCTTTTATGTTTATACTAATGGCATAAATGAAATATGTTGCAAGGCTGACGAAACGATGCGCTAAGCGGAGATGCAGTTCATGAAGCATCAGAAAACAATTGAAGTGTTATTAATAGGGAAAAACAAAGTAAGAAATTAACATTATAACTGGAACACTGCCTTTATTATAATTGGTACACTGTTTAGTTTATTAACAGGTGCTCTGTTTACATTTTAATTGGCACACCGTTTGGATTATAAAAGGCACTGTTTTTTTTAAAAATATTGGCATACTGTTTGGTTATTCAAAGGCGCCAAGTTTTTATACTATTACACTGTTTCTTTCAATTGACACACTGTTTCACTTATACTATTGTTTTTTAAGATGATTTCATTAGAAATTGAATTGACGACGAAGAAATTAGAGTTGGATATGCTAAGGGCATCAGACGCGGAGAAGTTAAAACAAGCTGTAATAAATTCAACAAATCAAAACATGGAGGACGTGACAAAATAGAATCAAGAATTAAAACAATAAAATGAAATGAACAAGGCAAGGCTTGATGCTGAAATGCAAGCAAGAGAACACATGAAACAAGAGATGGCTCATGCAACACAGTTGATGATAAAGGGCCATGATGAGAGGGAAAAAAAAATCAGAAAAGAGTTGGTTGAAAAAGAGAAAGAAGTAAAAAAAATTACTGGATGAACTTCAGAAGGAGAAAAATATAGTAGCAAAGTACAAAACATTGTTCTTCACAGCAACTCGACACATAAGGAAGAAAATATACAGCAAGAGGATGATATACTACAAATCACTAGCGAGGATGAACTATTACAATCAAAGGATGAAGACGGAGGGGAAAAAGAAGAAGAAGTCGAGCAACAAAAGCCAAAGAAGAAGAAAACAGGCCGTACTCCAGGTTCTTTGGTCAAGGAACCCCAACAAAACGGACCAAGAGGAAAGAAGCACATGAGCAACTTTACATACGGTTTTTCGAAGAAGGCCAAGAATGATGCACTGAATGTCATACAATATATGACCGATGGAATGCAAAAAAAAATACGAAAGGATGATGAAGGAAGTACCAGAGTAAGTATTTTTTTAAACCCCTTAAATTTTTATTCTTTATGTTTTGTTTGATTTATCATTTGTATGAATTGAAAATTATACTTTAAATATGGATAGGGTGGCTATTTTGCATAAAACTGTGTGCCTGTAATAATCAAAACAATGTGCCTGTTGTAATTAAAACAAGGTGCCTATATAATTTCAAACAGGGTGCCTGTATATTTATATTTATCATGTCTTATTTCAAACTTGAATAACAAACTATTAAATTATTCTTACTGAGACAAGTTCTTTTTGATGCTCACCTATTCCGTCACCAACATAAGATTAGCTGCTAACATACAAGATCTCTCTTCTATTGCAAATGATGGAGCATTGACGAACCATGCCACCTCGACTTTTTGTGCGTTGATCTTGCAAAAAGCAGCATTCAAAGACCAAATAGTATTATACAATACGAAATGTTGGGCAAAAAAATTAAAGTCCAATACTTATTTATAATGCTTTTAAATCATTTAATTTCAATAACAAATGCAAAATTTCAAAATCTGATCTTCATTTAATTATTGTAATGTAGCAAGAAAATATAAAGGGTGGAATTGGGGCCAAAAACGCAATCAAGAAGCCATTGATAGCAAATAGTCAACATCGCCGGCATTTCTTCCTAATGAACTCAACTGGTGGAGCGAAGAGTGGAATCGCGTACCATTGGAAGTTGATGGTGTTTGACAGTGAAGAAATTACATGGACACATCACAACTCCAAGAGGATCAAAGTAGCTTATGGAAGGGATTCCGAGAAAATTGGTAGATACATATATCGATTTTCATATGCTTTCAATTATATGAGTTACACTATAATGTCAGCTAATGTGTGTGTATTATTGAATGTGTAGAAAGATTATGTTGAAAAATTTAGCAAAGAAGCGACAAAGAAACATGAAGGCACCCAAATCATCGAAGAAGAAAAGGACAAGTACAATACAAAACTGAACATCAACAAGAAGGCTACATTGCAAAACAATCTCGACTATGGTGTTCACATATGCCAATGGATAGATCTACTTGTAAAATGGGCAACCCATTCTAGAGCATTCTATATTGGAAGAGATGCGACGATATATGGCAAAAATATCAGAAACTTTGATTTCTCAATATGAATTCATTGCACTTGGAAATGTGCAAGTTGTAGAAGAAGAGGAAAACTACTTCAACTGATGTATTGAATTATGATTTCTACAAACAATGTGTTTTTATTGCACTTTGAAGTTACTTAGTTGTGTGCATTTTATAAATCGTGTTGCCTTATGACTATATCATTACAGTAATAAGGCACATTGTTTAATTTATTAGGACGCATTGTTTAATTCAAACAGGGTATTCAAACAGAGCGTCTTTTTTAAAAATAGAAACATCATCATTATTTGAATACAAATTACAATTACAATATGAAATCAATAGAAGTATAATGTTCATTGACTAACTAAAAACAACATGCTTCGTATTGTTTACATGATCAAAAAATTTAGGCGATTGTTTACATAACACAGGCACACTGTTTCATTCAAATAGGGTGTCAGTGTTATTCAAACAGTGTGCCTGTTATGTTTGTTATTCAAACACGAATTTATAACCTGATATCTATAGAATTAAAAAAATCACTTCATAGTAACCAACACGTTTTTTTTTAAAACTAAAATATGAACCAAACATATACAGGAAATTCATGAAATGGGTTCTCGATAAGTTTGATTGTTGTGATGACCGATTTTTTTTTGCACCTTGTACACCTTATACCATTGGGCTCCTCACCACTCGACGGAATATGTCACTTTTTGGGTCTACTAGGAAGATTGCTCGAAGAAGGTGGAGCTAGTTTCACATCCACAACTGATGAAAGAATAGGATAGAGCTCTTCATGTAACTTTCAATAGAGAAATAGTGATCGATCATAGCGCTCACGGGCAAGAAAAACTTCATAATCACACACACCGCATGTAAACATGAAAAATTATTTGTCTGCCACATACGACAGGAGTAACTCCTCTCTCTCACATTTACTGAGGTTGTAGGATCTGATAGCACCTCGAAAATAAGCTCCAAAGATCTCTTTAGTGGAGTAGACATCTCCTAAGCCTGCTTCCTCTTGGGCTTTTATTTCTCCGCTTCCTTGGTTATATCATCCTTTTTCTCCCCCTTTTTGTTCTCATCGTGTTTAGGTGGTTGTTGAACTTGGAGGGCTGCAGTGAGGCGTCAACTGCTTGCTTCAACGCTTGTAACTCAATAACGGTGTTGTTGTGAGCTGCAGTGGTCTTGGCTAAGCTTAGTCTCGAGTAGATTGTGGCGTTTGTCATTATTTTGGATGTGTTACTTGAAGAGAGTCTTGCATTCTTCGGACCTGGGCAGTCTGCGTGCTCCTTAGCCTGCTTAGATTAGAGGAGCTTCTGTTGTATTATTGAAGGTTGATTGCATTACTCTTCTAAATCTATTGGAGAAGTCCCTTGCTGATGTGTATGAAAACACCCATCATTTCTTTATTCTAAACATTTGTTTTATTCCTTTTGTATTGTCTAAATTACATTTTTAGTGTCTTTTTGTCTTGGAATGTTGGTACTGCTATGCTTTCATGTTTTTTTGGCAAATTGGCTTGGATTTTGGAGCAAAAATGAAGAAGGATGAAGAAAATGACAAACCCTGAACTCAAAAAGCCATGTTTCACGTTTCAAAGTCATTGCATCTGCTTCGAGAGTTTTTACGACAATGTTTCACCACGTTTAGGTAGATTAGTGTGTTTAGATATCATGTATAAGTTTTTGGAATTTTTGGACATCATTTAGTATTTTTAGTTTAGGATTTTAGTTTACTACACACCTGTGTAGCGGCACGACCACCCGTTGCGGGCACACAGCTGTCGCGGGCGCGACGAACATATTTCTAGAACTCCAGATTTTAATGGTGTCGCGGGCGCGACAGGCCTGGTCGCGGCCGCGACGAATCTCCAGATGCAAAATGATGAGTTTCAGCCGTCGGATCGATCTGGTTGCAAGCCCTCGTGTATAAATACTCCTCCTAGGGAGCAGAGAACAGAAGGGGAGACGCTCAGGTTGGCAGAGACGATCGAGAGGACGAGAGACGAAAGAAAGACGGGTTTTGGAGAAGGAATTGGCGAAGTCTTGATCCGCAACGCATAGGAATTCATTAGACTTTGATTTGGAACGCTACGAGTACTGTATAACTCTTGTTCTTTAGTTGTCAAACTGATCAGAATGATTGTTTACGTTGTTTTGTTTAATTCCATGTTTT
>JAOVYX010018527.1:0-49388 GCA_035668315.1 Drosera spatulata
TGTCGTCGACCCAAAGATACACTAATTAACATACATACATAACATGAAATTATATAATATATGATAAAAAAACAAAATAAATAATTTCTGGACAGCTGACCTCGGGTTGGCGGGCTGACCTCTGGGCTGGCGGGCTGACCTCGGGTTGGGTGGCTGGCGGGCAGGTGGGGCGGCGCTGTCCCTGTGATGCTGAACGGCCACGGACGACGGCGGAGAGCGGCGAGGCTTCGAGGGGAGCACAACGGCGGACAGGACGGCACGTGGACAGCTGCGGACGGCGGCGGCTGGACGGATGGCATCGGTTGACGGCGGACAGCAGCGGACGGCGGTGGCGGGTGGACGGCTGCTGGACGACGACGGCCACGGACGGCTGCTGGTGGGCAGCTGCTCTCTGGACGGCCACAGACGACGGCGGCGGCGAGGCTGGCCACGAACGACGGCGGCGGCGAGGCTGGCCACGGACGGCGAGGACACCGATGCGGTTGATGGACGACGACGGACGACAGCGGGGTGGCTGCGGCAGACAATGGCGGCGGCTGAGAGGAAAGAAAGGGAAGAAGGAAAGGGAGGAAGGGGAAGCGGCCGCGTGAATATATATACACAGTTCTGCGACGGATTCCGTTGCAAAGCATCATAAAAAAATTTAACCTCGCTCTGCGACGGAATCCGTTGCAAAAAGCCTTTTTATTTTAACCTAGTAAAGCGACGGATCCGTCGCAAATGGTTTTCATATTTTAAAAATTATATATGTACATACTTTACGACGGAATCCATCGCAAAAATATAATTATTTAAATTTGTTTTAATCTATTAATGCGACGGATCCGTCGTAATTGGTTTTCATATTTCAAAAAATATATAAGTACATACTGTGCGACGGAATCCGTCGCAAAATTATCGATATTGAACCCTAACCATTAACCCTAAACCCTAAACATAAACCCTAACCCTTAACCTAACCGTATGCTCGAGCTTTAAAACGTTGTATTCATCATCCAAATATCAATATCGAATAAACGAGATATAAATCATCTATATCATTGTTTTCAAGATAACAAATGATCGAATCATTAATTATGCTACCATTGGTGTCTTATACACCTTTGATACATATTTACAATTAAGGTATGATAAGTGAAATCATAATATATAGCATGAAATTTAAATTTTATTACACATTTCGACGTATTTATCCCGAACAACCTTAAACATAATAACGTATAATAAAACTATTCTAAGTGTTCTGCGACGGACTCGTCGTAGTTACGCGGGCTTAACACAACATTTAGAAAAAATTTGGGAATTTTTTTTTCATAATGCTTGTTTTTGCGACGGATTCCGTCGCAAAGACTGTATTCACTGTTATTATTTTCTCGGAATTTTTTTTTATGCATTTATGCGACGGAATCCGTCGTAATTTTGTTGTAGGACATTGTGTTGTTGCGACGGATCCGTCGCAAATACGCTGTCTTCACAAATTACTTAAGAAAATTTTGGGAAAAAAGGTTTCGTAATGCTTGTTTCTGCAACGGAATCCGTCCCAGAATCTTAATTCACTGTTTTTTTTTATCATAATTTTTCTTATGCATGTTGCGACGGATTCCGTTGTAATGTTGTTTTTGTTTTGCGACGGATATTGACTTTCCATCGTAATTTTGTTTCTTTTAATTTTCTTTTTCTCAGATTTTTTTTTTGCGATGGATCCGTCGCAATAAGTATTTTTTTACGACGGATAAAATCCGTCGTTATTTTTGCCCATCGTAAATTAACCATTTTTTGTAGTGCGCGTGGAGCATCATAATCATCACAGCTACGAAACAACTCCACTTTCATATCATTTCGTCAATGCTTCTTAGAATCAAATTCAGAGATAGTTTACAAAGCTTCTTCTCTGGTCATTAAACGCAACACAGCGTGCTTCTTAGGAACACTCCGTCCCAAATTATAGAAACAGTTTGATTTGTCACACGAATTTATATATAATAGGATACTAACCCGTGTGATGCTTGTCTAAGAAAATCGTAATAGAAATCTATGATACTATGATGATATGAAAACAAATATTTATGTGTCATATATAATAGGAAAAAATGGATTTATGTCATGACATATGTGTATCTAATTAAAATTCAATGGTTGAGATTAAAACACAACAATGAATAACTAAGATTATAACATGAGTATTTAATCTCAACCTTTCATTAATTTTATTATAGTCTCATCCATTGGATTTTAACTAGACGCATGTGTCATGACATATATCCTTAAGCCTATATATATTTGAATTTGTTGATCGTCTAATACAACAAATTAAATATAAGTCAAAATATAAATCTTGATTTTGATATTTCGCTTTGATTTCTTTTAATTTTGATTTGTTTTTGATAAAAAAAAAGTTGGGATTTAAATAGTTGACATATCAATAACATTGAATGAGATTCCATCCCGATATATACCCGAATGATTTTATGCAGTGTAAATTATCAAATAGTTGTCTTATCATTTATAAAATCGTGGTATCTTTTTTAATTAATTATCATTTGGTTTTGTTTTTTGGAGAAAAAAAAACACTTTTGCCTATAATTATCTGTTGTAAAAAATCCCAACAGTTGTAACGTATCATTTGGTATCTGTTTTAATTAATTATCAATTGATGCCCATGATTACCTTTTATCTATATTCTTTTGCCTTGTTTGTAATATCTCTTTTCAATGATTTACTTTCCTTCTTCACTTGTAATTATAAACAAATCTCTCCCGTAATCTTAGATCGTCATACGATCAAAACGCTCGTAACTCTTTGTTGGGTTTATTTTACAACTGTGCATAGAATACATGGGTATTTATGTTACTTTTTTGATTTTCTTTTAGATAATTTAGGTTGTTGAGGGTTTGAATTGGGCTAACCAATGGAGAAAAATCATGAGATCAAAATGATGTGAATAAAGACCAAGATAATACTTATGTGATATTGAAAAGCACCAATAATTTGGGCACTCGATTGTTTGAATTATGAAACCAATCTTGATTAAGGTTCATCTTTTTATTTTTTTTTATTTTTTTTTTTGTGTATCCTTCGTGACTCAATCCAAAATTGAATATTTTCCATCGAAAAAATAAAAATGCAAAAGTCTGACTGATGCCATGGTTATAATGATCTCTCAAAATATAGTTCTAGACAGATAACAATCCATTACATTCCATATTATCCGTTACGATGAAATTTCTTACACAACATTATATCGTGAATGACTGTCAAAGATTTCCGTACTTAATATTAAGTTTAAGTAACATCAGCATTATTCATATGATTTTAATATCTTTCACCCAATAATCATGATATAGTAAAAAATATCTTTCACCAATACATATCATCAGATCAGGGTACAGAGGGATTTGAATATGTGTGATTATCAAAAATACTTTTACAAAAAGAGCAACTATAGTAATAGAACTTCAAAACCCATACTAATTACAAAAGGTATACTTTTGTGATAAACAACTTGTAAAAAAAAAATTAAGTATATTTTACTTATCGTAATCGTTTTGATGATAAGAATAATAATACAACATAACTTTTTTTTATGGATCCCAAAACCACCTAGTTACATTATAGTATGTTGAAAAATAGCTTATCGGACTCATATTGGAAAATCCAAAACAACCTT
This sequence comes from Drosera spatulata, assembly GCA_035668315.1. Lineage (NCBI taxonomy): Eukaryota > Viridiplantae > Streptophyta > Magnoliopsida > Caryophyllales > Droseraceae > Drosera > Drosera spatulata. The sequence goes on from JAOVYX010018527.1 coordinate 3,668, forward strand.
AATTGCAAAGCAAATCTTTATTGTAAAACAGATGATGAGTTCTTTTGAAAATTTTGATTTTTTTGGATTCACCTACTCAATTTTTTAGTTCCTAATCGAGGGCATTTTGGAGTTTCACTTGTCCTATTTATTTGTTGAATATCAGACCTCACATTTTTTTGAGGCTTATGGTCAATCACATGACATTAGATATAGTGAAAATCTACGATGAAATGTCTATAACAATTTTTTCTATTGGAAGTATCTAATTAATAAATTAGTTCGATAATTGAGACCAAACAACATTTATATTTCTTATATATTTAATTAATTGATTACACACTAATTAATGATAACAATAATAATTTTGATGTCCTTTCTTACCTCGAAAATATGTATTGCAATAAAATATTTTTTCAATCAAAGATTAGAATACTTAATTTGAACTAAACTAAAATGGCAACCAGTGCGCAGCACGTCTATACTTCACGGGATTGAAAATCTTAATAGAAACACATATTTTGAAATTAATTGCGTTGAAGATTTGATATAATTTGATTTAAGATATGATTATTAATAGATATTGTGTAATAAGCTTTTTTGTTAGTTTAAAATTGTCAAGATTTTCCATCTAAATTTGATATTATGCTAAATCGAAGAAATTTATCTATATATGATGATTTCCTTATTCATTTCAACATTTTCAATAACTTGATTCAAACGAATACATGCATTGTTTATATAAGTCCTCAACCTCGATTAATAGATTGAATTTATATATAGAGATAAGAAACCGAGTGTAAAACTCAACTTATAAAATAAATAGATTAGATATGATAGATTAGATCTTATTTGTAATACGTTTATTTGTAATAGGATTTAAATAGTTAACATAATGTCAGATGACATATACTTATGACATATACCATATCTTAGTGATTTTTTTTAATTAGGTATATTGGTCTCAAATTTTTTTTAAATAAAAAGACTTTTGTTATACTTCTTGTAGGTATATTGGTCTCAAATTTTTCTCCTCCCTAAATCTATCATAGATGAGATAGAGGATATATGCAAAGCATATTTTTGAACCGGTGCGGCTCTCCAAAGTAATAGGGACCAAGTTGCATGGAAGGAGATATGTAAACCGAAGAGAAGTGGTGGTTTGGGGATCAAGGACCTTTATGTTAGATTAAATATTTAATTATAGATGATTGGTTTATGTGACATTAAATAACAATAATAATAATAATAAAAAGATCATTCGGTTCTTAATCTTTCATAACCCTTCCATTTGTTCATGATTACAATAATGATTTTAATAATGGTTGAAACCGAAAGATGAAGTCGGTCATTAATCTTTTCCTTTATAAAATCTGTGACTCATCTATACATGGTCATCCTAAAGATAAGGGATTAAACACCACTTCTCTTTTTCTTGCGTTGAAGCTTCCATTGGCGCAAGGTTTGTTGAGCGACCAGAGTAACATGATGGCTGGAGGTAACTACTCGATTTTATTTCGTTGCGTATTTTGGCTCTCTAAGGTATCAAAGCCACATTATTAGCTAGTCATCGTTGTTGAATGTGTTTTGTACATTTTCTGTTCAACTATGAGTGCTGGAATATTTTGGCTATTGAGAAATAATCATTCTTTGAGATGATTTTCTCTGGTTCAAAATAAATTCAATGATGAACTAATCTAATTAAATTTAATGAATCCGGATTACAAGTTTCAGTCTCTCACAAGTTAGGATTAATATTTTGTTTGACATGATATTTTTTTGCTATAAGCTGATGTTTTTTATCAAACATTAAAAATTTATCTGATTAAAGGTTTTATTTTTTAAAAAAAGGGGTAGAATTGCTTCTATTGTTAGACATTGGAGGTCACCATGTGATATTAAATTTCATTATTTGTATAGTATAAGGGTTATTTCTAGTCGTGCCTTGCATCAAATCAGATTTTATATAGGAACTTGTATGTTGTATGAACATACACAAGGATCAAAGAATGATAATTAGTATCTCATGAAGTTTAGTCTCACGGTATAAGGAGTTACATTCAGAAAAACAATACCCTACCGTGCTAGCTTTGGATCATCTCAAATAGTAAATCAATATGCTTATTGACATTCATTTGAGATTCAGTAAATAAACAGTTTTCATCATATAGTCTCTGAAAGCTCATTTAAGATAATAGAAAACTCAAAGAATTTATGTATAGTATGATTAATACATCATTAATAATGATTATGTTGAAATACTTACATGTTATGTAAATATAATCATTCCTTCATAAAGGTTAATTTCATGTCAATGTGACTTATAGCGTAGTCATAGCATTTTTAAGTTGACAAGACATGGATTTTTATATATAAAAAAAGATTATGATTAATTAAAGTGTAATTGATTTATCATTGGATATTGAGTCAATGCCCACTAGAAAGACTTTTATCTTGATAAATTAATTAGAATGAGATATTGGATTTAAAATTATATAGATTTTCTCATGCCCATAGGTACAAAAAAATGATCGTTGTTCTAAATTCATTAGTCCATTTTGAAAATTAAATATGGTTGTGACCTATACCCACAGGAAGGTTTGAATTTACTGAGCTTCATGATTTTGATGGATTTTCTTTTCCTTGATTATTGCAGTTATGTCGTCTTTTGTTTTCTTCCATGTTCCTATCTTAAATGGTAATAATTTTTTCAAGCGGAAGGAAAACATCACTTACATTGGGTTTAATAGACATTGACTTGGCTCTCCGTGAAGAGAAATCTTCTACTCTCACGGGTGCTAGTACTCCAGCACATGCTTATGAAAAGTGGAAACGATCCAATCACTTGAGTTTAATGCTAATAAAGTCTCGCATGAGTAAAAACATAAGGGGGTTCTATTCTTGATTATGACTTGCCTCAATGTCTTAAGGACATAGAGGAGCAATTTGTGTCTTTGACAAAACTCTTAATAGTAATTTAATGAAAATATTTCTAGCATGAGTTTTGATGGCTTTAAAGATGTGCATGAGCACATTATGGAAATGAGGGACTTACCTTCTCAATCAAAGATCCTTGAGGTTGAGATTTCAGACTAATTTCTTATCCATTTCGTTCTCAACTCACTCCCTAAAGAATATGGGAAATTCAAGGTCTCCTATAACACACATTAGGACAAGTGATCAATGAATGAATTGTTGGCCATGTGTGTTCAAGAAGAGGAAAAGGGGCTGAAACATTAGAGAGTTGAATCATCTTATTTAAGTACTCATGTGAGAAAAAAAAAACAAAAAAACATTGTCTTGGTAATTTTAAAGTAAACAAGTCCAATATTCAACTCAAGAAAGGTGGAATGAAGAACTTGTTTTTTTTTTTTTTTTCTTTTTTTCACAAGAAGTCATGACATCTCAAGAAGGACTGTCTGAAGTATTAGGTTTGGCTTCAAAAGAAAGATATTCCTTCAACTCATGTATGTTATGAATCTTATTCAGTAAGTGTTCCAAATGACACTTGTTTGATTGATTCCGGTACTATAGTTGATGTTTCCATAACCATGTAGGGATTTCTACACCTAAAGAACCCGACTAAAAGTGAACGATGTATCTATTCGGAAATCAGATGCATTCATCCATTGAAGGCATGTGGACTTATCGACTAGTTTTAAACACTGGATTATGTTCAAATCTTGATAAAATATTTATGTATCTTCGTATGCTAGAAATTTGATCTCTATTTCAAGACTTGTCAAATTTCATTTTAAATTCTGTTTCTCAAATGATGGTTTTATATTTTTAAGAAAGAATCCATTGTTGGTACTGACAAGCTATTTTATTTCTTATATAAGTTGTATTTGGACCCCAATTATGAGCATAGTATGCCTATTACCGATAGTTGTGTTGAAAATAAAAGAAGTACTTTGAAGAAAACTCCTCTAGGTTATGGCATAGAACATTGGGATATATCTCAATTGAATGAATCAAACGGTTAGTTAATGATGAAGTTCTTAAAACGCTTGATTTTTCTCACTTTGAGACTTGTATAGACTGCATTAAGGGTAAGCAGCCTAACAAGTCTTAAAAGAAGTACTTTGAAGAAAACTCCTCTAAGTTGTGTCACCAAAGATTAGGATATATCTCAATTGAACGAATCAAAAGGTTAGTTAATGATGAAGTTCTTAAACTCTTGATTTTTCTCACTTAGAGACTTGTATAGACTGTATTAAGGGTAAGCAGGTTAACAAGTCAACTAAGGGTACCAAAACGTGTAGTGAAATACTTGAGATCATACATATAGATATTTACGGACCTTTACCTACATCTTGTTTTAATGGTCTTAGATATTTTATCTCATTTATTGACAATCGTAGCAAGTTTATGTATCTATACTTATGTTTGAAAAGTCAAACACATTAGATGCTTTTGATATTTTCAAATTAGAAGTGGAGAAATAAAAGGTCTAAACAATTTGTTAGGTCGAACAGGGGTGATGATTTGCGGAATTTCTTGAAAAGGAAGGAATTATCTAATATACTATGCCAGGCACACCACAACAAAATAGTATAGTCGAAAGAAGAAATCGTACTTTGATGGACATGGTGAGAAGCATGATAAGTAATTCTACTCTTCTTATCAGTTTATAGAGTGAAGCTTTGAAAATCTTCGTATATTTCTTGAATGGGGTTCCATCTAAGGCTGTTTCCAAAACTTCCTTTGAGTTATGGAATGGATGGAAATCGAGTCTCAATCATTTACATGTTTGAAGATGTCCATTTGAATTCAAGATTATAATCCTGACCTAACAAAATTGGATCCTCGAATTATTAGTGGCTTTTTCTTGGTTATGTGGTTAACTCCAAGGGGTTTAGGTTTAACTCTCCCTCACAAACCACTTGCATTGTTGAGGCAAGAAATGAAAAAAAGTTCTAGAGGATTATAAGAGATTGACTATTCTTCAACTTAACATTGAAGAATTGACAAATAAAGTAACATCTTATCAAGTGGGAAATCTGGAACCTGAAGTTCTTTCCAATGAAGAAGTATCTCTCAAAAGATCCTCTGGAGAAAAAAGATATGTAATTTCTAGTGACTTTCTTGTATATCTCATAGAGTCTGACTATGATGTTGGATCGAAAGATAACACTGAAATCTATTCACAAGCAATGAATATTGAGTATGTCGAATTTTGGCATAAGAAAATACAAGATGAGATGAAATCTATGACCGATAATCAAGTTTAGGAAATCATTCAATTATCAAAGGGTTGTACAGATGTAGGGTGTAAATATGTCTATAAGATTAAAAGGGTCTCACTTGGTAAAGTTGAATGATATAGGGTTAGACTTGTAGCCAAAGACTTTACTCAAAGAGAAGACATTGAGTATCGTAAAACCTTCTTTCTGGTCACTAAGAAGGATTCATTTAGAATTTTCATGGATTTGGTAGCTCATTTTGATTTAGGGCTACATCAGATGGATGTGAAAACAACATTCTTGAATGGGTCAATACAAGAAGAGATATGCATGAAACAATTAGAATTTTTTTTTTGAAGGAAATCACTTGGTTTGTAGGCTGAAGAAGTCTATATATGAACTAAAGCAAGCTTCCTGTCAATGGTATATAAGATTTAACGACGTTATTACTTCATTTATTTTTACGAAGAACGTCATTGATAAATGTATATGTCTCAAGTTCAATGGGAGCAAATTCATTATCTTAGTCCTTTATATTGATGACATCCTACTTGTTGCAAGAGATTTGGGGTTGCTGCATGAAACTCAACATCTCCCTCAAAACATTGAAATAAGGGATTTGGGTGAGGCCTCTTATGTCTTAATTATAGAGATTCACAAAAATAAAAATCTCAAGACACTGGGATTGTCCCATATGTCCTACATCAATAAAGTATTGGAGAGATATGGGATGAAGAAATACTCGCAAATAACAATGCCTATAACTAAAAGGAGAATTTTGAGTCAGGAACAAAGTCCAAAGAATTCTCTAGAAAGGAACGAAATAAAATGCAATGAAAAAGCCCACTGGATAGTTGTAAAGAAAGGCTTGAGGAATCTTCAAGGAACCAAGAAATATATGTTAACTTATTGGCACAGTGATCATCTTGAAGTAAAAGATATTCTGATGCTGAATAATGGATATAAGGATACAAGAAAGATTACTTCGGTATTTATTTATCTTTTTGGCCTGGGGAACTTTTCTTGGAAAAGCTTGAACAGTCCATCACTTTGTCTTCCACAAAGGACTCTTGAGTTCATTGCATGTCATGAAGCGTTGCCACAGGCGCTACAATTGAGACATTTTATCACAAGTCTTAGAGTTATGGACTCTATCTCTAAGCCCTTGAGAATATAATATGATAATTTGACTGTTGTGTTCTTTTCAAAGAATAACAATAATGGGAGCAAAAGCAATCATAACGATATCAAGTACAGAGTCGTTCGAGATCGTATAAGGAAAGGCTCTATGTTATGATAATTTGTAATATGTTTGCTTCTCATTAGAACATATTTCATGTTTGTGCATATTAAGTATTGTTCTACAAAATCCATTGGGATTTATTAAGGTATCCCAAAATGTCATTCCGAATAGTCATTCATAAAGTTATTTCATTGAAATATTTATACGATATAATACATGGAAAGGAGTATGTAGTTCTCAGACTTACAATGCAACCTAGGGGGAGAGGGGGTGAATAGACTGGTTAAAAAATTCTTTGGTTAATAGCATGCAGCCTTGTCTTGACTAGTATGCACCTATTCTACTACAGACTTATAGAATTAGTCTGCAGTTGAGATTTGAGTCCTATAGACTAATATCTTCGTGTCCAAATGATTTTCTAAGAGTTTTATAGTAAAGAATGTAAAGCTGTAGAGGACAAAACGATTTATACTGGTTCAGACAATCTTTGACAAATGATCAACGAAAGCTTAGTTCAATCGTTCCTTTGGTGATCAATTTAGTCAAGCTAAGAGGGAAGTCCGTTATCTCTTTATTTTTGGGTGACAAAGGAACCCCTTACATGCTTATAAACTTGCTAAGGCTAAGACCCTAGATTCTTGCACAAATCACTTTTAGACTCTAATGTAGATTCTGTTCTTGAGACAGACTAGTGAACTCTTCTTTCTCAAATCTTCAATCTACCACACGAGAATGATTGAACAAAGGTTGTTAGGAGATTTTTGCTTGCTAGAAATTTCTCATAATCGTCGTCTACCTTCTTTGTCTGGAAAGGATCCCTTTTTATAGGGCTTAAGAAATCAGAACCTATGACTATAGTATATGAAGTTGACAGCTGTCTGTTTGTCTCCTATATAATCCTTAGTGATGTTGACAGGTTCTCCACACAACAGTCTTCAACCACATACAGGTTCTCAAATCTTAAATCTTCGATATGACCTTTTGCCAAATCCCCATCTATTTATAAATCTGCCCTACTGTATCCCAAGTTTACTGCGCTTCTGTCTTTGCTACAAGCCAGCTTTGCTGCACCCAGGCTGCTGTATTCTGTGACATGGCCTTGATCCTGAGACTTTGGTCCTAGATCATGATAAATCTGTGGTTCATTTGCTGTCCATATTCATCGTAAACACTTATCCCTTTGATGTTGGCTGCATCTTGATGAACCACAATGGCCTCCCATCTATGATCCTTAGCTGCTCTGCCCCATACATCCTAAGACTACATCTAACCATCCTAGTTCTTAACCTGAGTGTTTGACCATGAATATGTCCTAATCTAGAGTTTTTTTTCATCAATTTCTATACAAGTGGAGGGATTATACATTCCCAACAATCTCCCCCTAAATTGATGATAACAAAACTTTAATTCTCAAAACAACAAGATCACTAATTATGCACAAACTTACAAAGAAATTATTTTTGATAGTTTTTTTTGAAACAAAGTATTCAGAAGAAATTAAAAGATTATAGAGAATTACAAATTGTGAAGGAGATCACCTTCTTTCCGTATGATCTCTATAACCTCTGTGCTCCTTGTGTTCATTTCCTCAGCTGCACTTGAAGTAGTCTGCATCATGTCGCGTCTTGGAGATTCAAATCTATCCTTTCTACCTCTATGTTCCCTATGATGCTCCGTTGATGTGGGCCACTTTTTGTGCTTTCCATGCTTGTCTTTGTCCTACTGTCTGTTGCCTCCTCCAGAGTCCTTGAGGGTTCCTTGGATATCCTTCTCTTCTTACGACTATCCTCCCTATAAATAATAGAGCTCGTTCCTTCATCTGCAGATTTCTTCTTGCTTTCGTTTTTGGTCTTTTTACGTCCTTTTCGGCCTAATGTTCTCCAACCTTATCCTTCTTTCCCTTTTTGTTATCATCAGTAGTGGGAATGGAGGATTTTTTAGCCTTGATCTCTACTGTTAGGACCTCTATTGCTATTCTGAGGGCTTGGGGTTCTGTATTTGTTACGAGCGATGCTGCATTTGCCCTGTTGATCTCCACCTGCACTCTGATTTCCAAGATCTTGATCCTCTGGTCATTGTTTTGGATGTGCTGATCAAGTTGATGCTAAGTGGTCTTACTTGAGCAGTTTGAGAGCTTCGAAGTCAGTTGATGGCTAAAGTATTTCTGAAGTGTTATTGCAGATTGATGTTATTGCTTTAATTGATTTTCTTTAAAAGTCATCGACCAACAGCTCCCATCATTTTATGGAGATTTGCAAACAATTTGTACTTTTCCTGTTTCTCAGCCTCCAGATCTTTGGCACCTTGTTGAAGGTTTTCGATTAAGTCATGAAATGTATCCTTGTTTCGATTGTGCATATCATGGATATCATGCTCCAACTGAAGAAGTCTTTGATAAAAAGTAGAGGGATCTGACTCATATTCATGTGTTGGAAGCTTTTCCGAGAGTCTCATTATGATTTTCGGTTGTTTTGGGGATAAGGACTTTCTGACATCGTCAAATGCCTCCCTTAGACTTCTTGTAGCTGTCCTTGGAGTCATTGGCATGTTGGATGTACAACCATGCAGCAGAGCTTGTGCAAAGCTTACTAATAGCGGGTTTGCAATAGTGATACAAATGCCAAAACTGGACGTTGGTGTGAAAGTGAGATTGAGGGGGAAACCTCTATCCTGAATGTTTGCTGATGGAGTTGTATTCCTTGAGAGATAGGAGTTTCGCTCAGTAGATGTAGCTCAAGCTCCTTGAAAGTCAGGATGTAGCTTGCTGTGAGACCGAGGGGAGGGGGGGAGGAGATGGATTAATAGTCTCTCTTTCAAACCTTACTTGCAAACTATCGAAAGTCAGTTGGACAATAGAGTTGTTTTTTAGCTTACTGTAGTAATGCGGAACCTCACTGCAGTAACTTTGGTTCTTTTTAGTTTATGGTTGGTTGAAGTTGAATAGTAGTAGGGTTAGAAGGTAATGAAAGCAGTAAGGTAAAAACACGAAGGTTTTTAGACTGGTTAGAGTATATAGGTAAAATATAGGTATATCCCTTACTCCAGTCTTCCCTTGATTATCAGTGTGATAAATCAAGAGGATATCACTACGTGTGATTGTTTTAGGCTTACAATCAACCTGTCCTTTACAATGTGTAATGACAATACAAACTGATTACAAGAGCTTTTCTTCTCCTCAACAAGACTCGAAATGACCTCTTGAAATCGTTTGTCTAACATTAGTGTTATTCAACTCTATTTTCAATAGTTAGCTCAGATTTTCAGCTATCAATTTCTCTCTCAGTTCACTTGATACCTTACTGTACTTGTGTTTTCTTTCATAGCAAAGAAGATTATAAAATCCCACTAGAAAACTTGAGCATTGCCTCTATATTTATAGACAATCCCAATTTTCTAGCCATTGTTGAAGTCGTCCTTACTTGCAACTCACTTTCATGTCATCCTGAAACCATATTCATAGATCCGTGACCTATGGTTGGTATTGATGCAGTGAAGTATGCTGACACAGTATAAAAAGCAACAGTGAACTTTGACTTCTTCTGAACCCTTTTGTAGAACTCAGTCTTACTATTTATCACAGTAATCCTTTTCTCATAGAAGTAATCCAGGATCAACCTTTCATTCATCTGCATCCTTCTGTTGAACTCAGCCTTACTGTCCTTCCTACAGTAACCTTCTTCAACCAAAAGCAATCCAAGGCAAATTATTCCTTGCTGCAAAAGCCCAAATACCAAATCCTTACTGTTTCTTTACTCATGGTCTCAATGTTGCCAGCCTTACTATATTTCTTTGAACCAGCCTTACTGCGTTTCTCCTGAACTGGCCTTGCTGCATTTATCTTTGAAACAGCCTTAGTACGCACCCATTGCAGGCTCACTTTTCAAACAGACCAGTCTCAGTCTTGGTACATACTAGGACATTATAAGACTAGAGTTTGTCTATCACTCAATTTCTATGCATCATGGGTTTGACTTAACAATCTTTCCTTAAATTGATGATAATAAACTCTATCTAAACTACAAGAAGAGAAACTCACAATCTTTTATTTACATCAAATCAAAAATTTAACAAACAAAATTTTTGTGACATACAAATAGGCTCGCATGGTCTACTACTTCTGTCTCTTTGGAATAGTAGGGTCATCACTATCTCTCCTCCTCTTTGGAGGCACAGCAACCCTTTGTGAAGTAATATATGCTGTAGTTAGCTATAATCCTCCTTATGAGCTTACCTATGTCCCTTTGCTGATTGTCTGCTCCAGTTATTAATTGAAGAGATTAAGGTTGTTTTTAATGCTCTGCTCAGTCCTTTTAAAGGCATCTTTCTCCAGATGAGTGTCAACAACACTTTTGTTCAGTAATGCCCCTGCTTGCCATTGTAAGTTCAAGGATGAGTGAAATGGTGTCCTCAATCTTTTTTCTTGCTGCTGTAGACTCTCCTCCTGTTTGTAGCATATAGAATTTTTGAGACAGCAACTAGGCTCGCATGGTCTACTGCTTTTGTCTCTTTGGAGTAGTAGGGTCATTATTATCGCTCCTCCTCTTTGGAGGCACAGCAACCCTTTGTGAAGTAATATGCGTTGTAGTTAGCTATGATCCTCCTTATGAGCTTACCTGTGTCTCTTTGTTGTTTGTCTGCTCCAGTTATTGATTAAAGAGATCAAGGTTGCTTTTAATGCTCTGCTCAATCCTTTTAAAGGCATCTTCCTCCAGATGAGTGTCAACAACATTTTTGTTCAGTAATGCCCCTGCTTGTCTTTGTAAATTCAGGGATGAGTGAAATGGTGTCCTCAATCTTTTCTCTTGCTGTTGTAGACTCTCCCCCTGTTTGTAGCATCAGTAAAGGGGAAGAGAGTGATATCTATTAAGTTGACTGAAATCATTGATTTTGGACTTGATCAGATGGAGTTCTGCTTGAGTCGTGGTCTGGTTCTTTTTCATCAGACACTTGAGCATGGCAATATCATCACCCCAGGAGGTGGTTTTACGGTCAACCTGCTCTTTTAGGCGTTCAGCTTGCTCAGTCATGCTATTGGTAAAGGAGATCAGCTGAGATTGCAACTTCTCTATAGTCCTTTGATGTATTTCGCCCACAGACTTCCTTAGAATAGTCAAGGAAGCATCTGTTGCAATAGCAGTGGTGGATGCATGCTTCGTATGACGTTAGATCTCAGTGATGGTCTTTCGGAAGTCTGTGTTGAGATACTCTACTGTACGTTGAAGTTTGTTAAGTTCATCCTGAAGGGTCTCAGTAGTAGGATTCATCTGGGAGTTAGCAGTAGAGAAGTACTCATCTTGTTGTTGTTGAAGCCGGAACACTTGTCTGGCCAGTAATTATAGCAGCTTTATTGGATCATGTAAATTGATAGCAGCACCTAGGGCAGCAGAGGTATGGTGTGTTGTTCGTTCTCATGCTGTTGGGAAACTTTCAGGAAAGAGCTCAAAATATTCTTGAATAGGGTACACTGCTTCAGGAGGGGCTTTGAAAGATCCTTCTACAGCATGGTCTTCATTGATTAGCTCAGAGTGTACAGAGCAGCAAAGAAGTAGTCGTGAAAAGGGAACCACTGGGATGTGCTTTTCTGTTGTAATGGAAGGATTGGGAGTAAGAGGAACATCCTCTATGATTGGCATATCCATTGTTGTTTCCTCTATTTGTACAGTGGCCTCAGACACTCCTGCTGGAACCTCAAATGATTCTGTGGCTTGCTCATCTTCTTATGCAGTAGTCTCAGAAACTACTATAGGAACCTCAGACGTTTCCATAACATGCTCATTCTCTTGTGTAGTAGCCTTAAACACTACTGCGGGAACCTCAAACGCTCCTGTGACATGCTCATCCTCTTGTGTAGTAGCCTTAGACACTACTGTAGGAACTTCAGACGTTCCTGTAGCATGCTCATCTTCTTGTGTGAAAGCCTCCAACTCTTCAGCAGGACCCTATGGCACTTCTTTGGTATCTCCTTGATGAGGTGCAACAGCCTCACACGTTGCTGCAGGAGTCTTAGACACTCCTTGTAGTTGCTCATCCTCTTATGTAGAAGTCTCAGACATTTCTGTCACTGGTGGTGCTTAGACTTCGGAGGGAGCAACAGGAGATTATGCCTCTTATTGTGGTGGTGAAGGTGATTTTATGGTGGTGTTTTGGGTAGGAGATGGTGATTTGGTGTTAGTTGATGGTAGTGAGGTGACAAAGATTGGTTACGGTGGTGGAGAGAGTTGAGGAACACTACAGATAGGGGATTTTGCACTGATGTCATAAAATTGCCTTTCAGTAGTGGTGATGGAGTCTGCTGAAGGAATATTATGATGTAGAGGGGTCTGCAAGTCTGAATGTGTTGCTAGTGCCATCTTGACAGTAAGGTTCATGCCAGCCTGGTCTTCCTCACTTGGTTGGATTTCCTCCACCTGGGTTGCTGTAGGTACTATAGTGAGGTCCTGTGCAGCAGACTCTACAACAACTAGATCAATGAGCTCTTCATATGAGCTTTCTTGTTGTGGTACAGAAGAGGGAGGAGCGTTGTCGTCATCATCACCAGCGTTGTTGTCATCTCCAGAAATCCTACTTTCTATCATAATGGCCATACATTCTTGTAGAAAGGTGTTTGTGGCATTCTAGATCAGTTGTCAAAGCTTTTTTTCCTTCTCTGGAGTCATCGCAAACTCTGGAAGAGATTCTTTTTTCTTGTAGAACTGTAGGCTTTTATAGTTGTTGTCATTATATTTCATGGCCAGCATGACTCCAATCCTTGAGGCATTCATGGATGTATCGGCAGGTGCGCCATCATTTTTTACCGATTAAAGAGTATGAAGGATAGGATTGAAGTTGGCAGAAGGTCTGGTGTCCCTTCTGGATCTTTTGGTGCTTCTTATTCTTCTTGTGGAAGTTGAAGGTGGTCTGCAGGGACATTTTGGCTTGTGGTAGTGATGGCTATTTGATTTGGGGTTGAGATTGATTGGGCGGTTTCAATGCCACTTTGAATGGCTGCAGCAACCTCCGCTTGGATATTTGGATTTGAAAGGGTTGTTGCAAGACTTGGGTTGATAAGATGGGCACCCTTCTCTAATGTAAGCCTTGTTGTAAGTGCAGCATCTTCCTCAATCTGCCTCTGGTTTCTTTTGGGATTTTCTTTCTATTGGGTTTAGGATCAATGTGTGGTTGAGGTCTTTATGATGTATTTGAGTTGTTCTTATGATGATGCTTGTGGATGTGGTTGTGGTTGTTGGTATGTGTGATGGTGTTGATATATGTGGTAGAGAGCCTTCTGTGGTGGTGGTTATGATGCCATCAACCTCCATTGTAGAAGGGATGAACACCTCCCTTACCGTAGGGGGTGGAGAAGGGGTTGTCTCAAGTGACAAGTCCTTTAGCACTTCGACAATTATCTCAGTGGAAGTGACGATTACCGAAAGGGGACTTCTTGTTGATGCAGCATCATCTGTGTCATCTATAATAGGGTTGGAGTCTGCTGCGGTAGACTCCTCTATAGTAGGGCTTGCTCTTGCCTCTTGAGAGGCTTTGCTACTGAGAGATGACTCAGTAGGAAGGATTAATTTCTTCCTGACTAATCCTTTCTTGACCTTCTTCTTCAAGGCCTTCTTGAGTGCTCTGGCAGAGATAAGTGCAGATGCAACAGAAGGAGGTTGAGTAGTGTTCTGTGTTTTGGACTCTACTGCTGTTTGTGAAGTCTTAGCAGCCTCTGTTGCAGCAGCCTTGGCAACACCCTTACTGCCAAGTTTCACTCCCCGGTTAGAAATGGCCTTTGAGTTTGATTATCTTTAGAGCATTCAGCTTCTTGCCCTCCTTCGCAGGAATGGCCGACACATGTTTAAGGATCAAGCCCCAGATCCTTCCAAAAAAGTTCTTATAACATCCCATGGCCAGTTGTTCAAGAAGAATGTTTACCCAGTTCATCTTCTTCTTCATGAGAATTGCACTCATGATCCCCAATTGAGCTTCTAAAACTTGATCTTTGGCATGTTCCCTTGGCAGCAGTACTTTCTTTACTGTGTCTGCGAGCAGTTTGTACTTGAGGGGTAGTGTAGTCCTCATTGTTCGCATGGTGATTTTGGTCTTCTTCCCCCAGCATCTGTAACCTTGTTGCTTGAACGGTTTCCTCATCAATTATGGTGTCCCCTTCCTTGAAGAGCTTAAGAGTTTGCTCTAGGAATTCTGCATCAATTGTGAGATCTTTATCTCCAACTTTACTAGAGATCTTAATCTTATCATCATCCTTGGTGACATTTTTCTTGTCTTCCCTAACACTGATAGGAATCGCTGTACTATCCCCAGAAAGATTAAACTATTGTCCCCAAGAACAAATTCCAGACCTCTAAGTTTCAATAGATAAACGACTTCTCTAATGTCTTCACCGGCCATATTAAGAGAGTCGAAATTAACCTTAAATCCTTTTTAAACTTGGTTTCAGATGATTTGGATTCAGTAGGGTTCTTGGATTTGACTATCTTAGATGTCATTTTAGGGTTTCTGAAAGTTGAGAGCGTTTCGGGAGTTTTAGAGTTTGAGAATTTGAGAGAGAGAGAGAGAGAGAGAGAGATTTATCGTAGTAGAGTAAGCGTAAAGGGTAAAAAGGCTTGGGATGGGTCCATATTATAGTAAAACAGAAAATTTTTCAATTTGGTGATGAACGGTGGGGTGTGTATGTGGCCATAAACAGCTTCTTAGGAAACGGTGCAGTAATGATGTGACTGTTCATTATTAGTGCACCGTACCTTTCTGCAGTTAGGGTGAACTTTGCTGCAGTAGGGTAATTCCCAAGCATTGTTTCAGTAAGGTGAGGACTTTTACTGTAGTAACCTGACACTGTTTTCAGAATTGTTCATTCTAATGCCTTACCCATTTAACTCCAATCATCCCGAGTTCTTCTTTAAAGTGGTTAAATTTGAATTATTCTGTGTTTTTGGAATTTATTAGCAACTTGATTTTTAGTGGATATGTATTTTAATTTGACGTTATCCTTCTGCTCATTATCTCTTGTGAATGGATATCTCGTATCTATGTGTTTTGTCCTGGTGTAAAACACCAAATTTTTTAGTCATTTCAATAGCATAGATGTTATCACAATAGATAGAAGCTTTAAGGTTACTTACTCATAGTCAAGAGGTTGTGACTTTATTGGTGGTTGCTGCTCAGGCTCCTAATATGAGCTTGAGAGAGAGATGTGCTTCGTGTACCAAGTATCGACCTATGCGAATGAGTCTTCTCTTGAGTGCTGTTTTTCTCATCCTTTCATTGACCTGATTAATATGAAACATTGTTCTGCTATTCCAATGGTTCTTGGAGCATCGTAGGAAATGAAGAGTTCGTTAGAATCTGCCATTCTTAAAACACATATTAGTAAGTTCTTTGCAAGTTAGATGAAGTAGAGTTCCTTTCCAAAAGCTATAAGACCTAGACAGGCTGGCTCTGATATCAATTGAAAGTCAGGATATAGCTTGCTGTGAGACTAGAAGGGGGTGAATAGTCTCTTTTTTGAACCTTACTATCAAACTAACAAAAGCCAGTTGGACAGTAGAGTTATTTTTAAGCTTACTGCAGTAATACGGAACCTTACTACAGTAACGTTGGTTCTTTTTAGTTTATGTTTGGTTGAAGTTGAATAGCAGTAGGGTTAAAGGTAATGAAAGCAGTAAGGTAAAAACACGAAGGTTTTTATACTGCTTACAGTATATAGCTAAAATACGGTTATATCCCTTACTCCTTTCTTTCCTTGATTAACAGTGTGATAAATTAAGTGGATGGCACTACGTGTGATTGTTTTAGGCTCATAATCAACGTATCATTTTACAACGTGTAAATGACAATACAATCGATTATAAGATCTTTTCTTCTCCTCAACAAGACTCGATGCAGCCTCTTGAAATCATTGCCCAAGAAGTTACATCCTATGTTGTTTCAGATACAATAGGGGCCTCTTCTGCTATAGTGATGGCTTGTGATCCTTCGTCGTCAATCAATATAATTTCTTCTGGTTAGGAGCAAATACTGAGTCCTTTGGATAGGACATCTGGGCATGTTCTAAAACAAGAGTATCATCCTTGGTTGTCTCTTCTGCAGCTTCTCTTGTATCCTCGTTTGCATTCCTTTTTGTTGTCTCGTCTATAGTTTTCTTGACACCTTTATCTACAGTCTCCTTAATTGTCTCGTCCGTATTTTGTGCCCCTATTGCATCAGTGCCATCCCTTGTGACATCATCAATTGTGGAAACTATTTCCTCGACTGCAGGAGTCTATACTTCAGTCTACGTTTGTGTTTGAGTTGTACTTTCCTTAGCCACTTCGTCAATGACCGCATCATCATCGTCCAGGGGCGGAGTCCAGAAAAATGTATGAGGGGGGCCAGACGATGTTATGGATTACTGATCTTTAAACTATATATTTATCACAATATTAAAATTATTATTATCTATTTATTAATCCTTAATTTAATTTAATTTTTTAAGAAATCAAAGAGTGCATTACCTAAAATTTTAATAATATTCTATAAATAATCAATCGTTAAAATTAATCTATTAATAATCATGAAAAATTAAAATCATAATGATAATTTCAATAACCGATGGTGTGATTCAAAGGAAAAACTAATAAAGAAAGTAGCATTATTATTAACATTGATTGTATGTTTAACAGAAGTAGAAAAAAAAAACAAAACAAAACAAAAGTAGCAACAATACAGAAAAACTCAAAGAAAAATTAAACAATACAAACTCATAAAATGGTCATGGGGCATTAAAGAATTTTTTTTAAAAAAAAAAAACATGGGGCAATGGGACTCGAACCATAGGCAAATCTGGAGCAGCACATGCATAATAGCATTGAAGCTAGAAAGACTTTCTACCTAGTTTACAAGATAAAAATTATATTCTATTTATATAAGTAGCATCCCTAGCTTAAGGGTATATCTCGAATCGAGCCGACCATATGGGGGCCCTGGCCTCCGCCCGTGTCATCGTCTATATCATCTGGAGTAGGTCTGTCATTGTTGTTGTCATCATCATTATCATCCGCAGGAGATTGTGAGCTTTCAATTATAGCTGTGGAAAGAGTTATAAATCTCTTCAGTGGTCAAACGTACATGTTTATCCATCAACCTTTATAACTCTTCTGCAACTTTCTTTGAGTATACGAACTCAGCCTTCTACACAGTGCAAATCCTGATAAATTTCTCTGCATAATCCTTGAGTTCCAAGCGTCCATTGAAATACAGGCCTGGTTAGGACTCTTTTTCTTCGCTGCTTCTTTTCTTTGAATGGCTGCAAGCTATTCCCTTTCAAAATCATTCATTTGACCAACTATTCCCAGCTCCCTTTTGCTACTATCGGGATTAAGTCTATATCTGATAGTAGGCCTAGAGGGGATGAGTTTGGGCCTTTTTGCAATGCTTTTTCATTTTGGGGACAGCTTGTTCTCTTTCCAAAATTGATCCAGCATTGCCTCCCTTTCGGGATATCTCAGGAGCTCCCTTGTTTTAGCCATTTGCCTGGTCACTCTACCTTCTATGGCCAAAACTCTTTCCAATGCTTTGTCAATGACAGCTTTATCAGGTGCTTCTTGATTTGGAACTCCTTCCTCTGTTGTTGTTTTTGATCATATAGTAGCTACAGTAAAGATAGCTTCTGTCTATAGACTGATAAGCTCAATACCTGCAGTTGATGCTGGGACTACTACAATAGTGGTAGTTGTTATTATATCGACTGCAACATTCTCCGATGTGATGATTCTCAGGGTTGTTGTGGTAGTGACTGGTTGTTCGGACTGGATCCTTCTCGAGTTAGATTTTATCTCTTCAATTTATTTTTCTGTTGTATACTTATGCAAACAGCTCCATTCTGAGCTCAACGATTGGCCCTTCTCGAACTTTTGTATAATTTTGTTGTGTTTGCATGATGAGATCCATCAAGTTCTCATCTACGTGAGCCTTTAGAAACTCCAAAGTTAGACTGGAGTCATGGAAGACAATAATTTCAAGATCCGTTGGGGGAATCATTTTCAAGGTTCTCCCCTCTACCATTGTTGCCAGGGGCATCTCTACATCAGGCGTAGAGATAGGAACAATATTACCTACTCGACCTCCATTTGAGGTTTCTAGTGACGTTTGAACATGACCTGGTATGGTCTCAGGCTGCCTTTTAGTGTTTCCTGACATTCCCTATTCTTGTGCGGTAGTAAGTGCCTGCTCCTCTGCACCAGTGTTCCATACAGTCGAGTCCCTTAATGGTTGAGTTACTTCTTCCTCTGCAGTGGTCCCCATTGTTTGATGTCCTGGAATGTTGGAGGTTACCTCCTCTACCTCATCCGATTCTTGAAGGACTAGTTTCCTCCTAGCTTGCCTTGGAGCCTTTGCACTTGTCTTCTTCAGCTGCATTTTAGGCTTTACAGTATGAGCTTTTACAGCATTGGTCTTTGCAGTTGGATCCTTTGTTGTAGAGGCTTTTCTCGGTGTCTTTCCTATATCCTCCTTAACCTTTTCAACCACTTCCTTCAGTGGTTGATCTGATCCCATAGAAGTGGTATGCGTGGTCTTTCCTTTCTTGACAAGCTTTAACACATTGATCTGCTTTGATGCTGTCCAGGGTTACCTCTTTTGCCTGACAGCTTCAATTTTGCCTTCAGGGAGATGGTAAGTATTCTTCTATTCAGAAGTTGCCTCCCTAGTATAGCTTTTGTCAGTTGGCGCATAAGTAATTTAGCCCAGTTGGGTTTGGACTTCATCAAGATCTCACACATGATGTCCTATTGATCTATTGTGACTTATTCCTTGGCAAACTTACTTAACATGATGGATTTCTTCACTAAATCTACAAGAAGCTTGTGAGCAATAGAGAAGTGCCTTTACATCATTCTGATGTTGGCATCTTTGAACTCCTCAGTTAACATGGTCAGCCTGCCACTATTGATGGTTTCCTCCAAAACTGTAGGCTCTCCTTCGCTAGGTACTTGTAGTAGATCCTCGAAGTTTTTGGCGGTGATAGTGATTCCAATATTGTTGTTGGAAGTGTATGAAATGCTTTGGAGAACGTCTGCAACCTGAGATTCTTGAATGAAGCATCTAACCACATCTTCATAGATCTGACTTGTAACATCGCATAATTACTTGAGTCCAGCTTCTTGCATTAGTTTCGCGATCTCCTTTATCTCTTCAGGCTCATCCTTTAGTTTGTTGAAATCAAGCACGACTCTTGTTTGCAACTCCACCTTCTTAGTTTTCTCTTTTGATTGAAAAGAACTTTTCGGTTGAATTTGAATCCTTTCGGATGAAGTGGAAGAGTTGGAAGGAGTGTTGGTCATGTATTGAAAGATTGAAAGTTTGAGATTGAAAGTTTGAGTTTGGAGAAACTAGGATTTTGCAGTAGAGGCTAGAATAAGAGAGAGTGCTTAGAGAGAGAGAGAAAATAAGAATGTTAAAGAGATATTAAGTCTCAAAGTACTAGGATATTTATAGACAAATATTTATTACCATTTTTAAATTCCAAGAAGTAACCGTTGTATTTTATTTCGTGAAAACACTCACTTTTTCTGACCGTATGAAAATTTAGACACATAAAACTATTAACGTTTGTTTCTTTCTAAAAATAGAAATACACACATCTCACTATGCAATAGATTACAGTAGAGCATTTTGGCCTTATTCATTTGCTTCTTCAATCATACCCAATTCTCTCTAAACTGGGTAAATTTTGCACATGATCCCTAATTTTTTCACTATACAGTAGAGGTTTCATAACAATGTCTGTAATTTTTTTCTGTAGGAATGAATTCCAATTTAATTATCATCTTTGCACATGATCCCTAATAAAATGATCTCTGATATCCATGTGCTTAGTCCTTAAGTGAAAAACAGGGTTCTCTAAAATTACAATTACAGACGTGTTGTCACAAAAGATTGGAATTTTGAAAACTCAAACCTATAATCCAATAATTCAGATCTCATCCATAAAATTTGTGCAGTGCAGTCCCTATTGCAACATATTCAGCTTCTGCAGTAAAGATAGAAACGGTAGTCTACTTCTTATTGAACCATAATACAAGCCTTGCACCTAAAAATTCACATGATCCACTGGTTTTTTTTTTTTTAACTACTATACATCCTGCAAAGTTAGTATCAGAGTTGCCCATTAGTTCAAAATATGATTCTTTATGATACCATATACCCAAATCAGGAGTTCTTTTGAGATATATCAGGATTCTCTTTATTACAGTATAGTGGAATTCTTTGGGAACTGATAGATATGTAGCACAAACACATATAGAATTAAGAATATCTGGCCTACTAGTAGCAAGGTACACTAAAGATTCTATAATTCCTCTATATTCATTTAGTGAATGGGTTTTTCACTTTCATCTTTATCAAACTTTGTAGTAGAGATCATAAAGGCTGTAGTTTGCATTTTCTAAACCAAATTTCTTCACAGTATTTCTCAAATATTTAGTTTGGTTTATGAATATTCCACTCTCCATTTGTTGTACTTGAAATCCTAAGAAATATTTGAATTCTTCCATTAGGCTCATTTGAAACTTTGATTTTATTTGTGTAGCAAATCTATCACATAGTTTGCTATTAGTGCAATCAAAGATAATGTCATCTTCATATATTTACACTTAGAGTGTGTGTTCTTTGTGTCCCTTTAAGAATAGGGTGGTGTCTACCTTATCCCTTTGAAAGTCATTCTCACAAAGAAAGTGCTACGCTCCGATTTTTCATTAATTATTAATGATACATATGACATCACTACTGTTGGGCCCAACGTCTCAACCAGGCAAAAACTATACATCCTGATTTAGTCATAAGAATTAAGCTAAGTTCACTTATACATCATTTGTTTAGAAACTTTTGATGTACTGAATCATAACTCAGAATATCACCTTCACTGTAGAATTTACATCTGTTTCTAGAATCAGATTAATTCACACATAAGTTACATCTAACATCAAAACATAGACCACACTTCCCTCAAGTCTTGCTCCTGTAACAAAGCGAAGAGAAAAGACACGAAAAAATAGTTACCATGAGCTATAGGAGCTCAATAATGTGTCGGCCCCCTTCTGAGGGGATTGCACGAAAGAAGAAGGTAAGAAAAGAAACGGAGAATGATCACTTAGATCTTTTATTTAGCACTCTTGAATCAACATACCAGTCAAATAAAGCAGATTAAATGCATAAATCATCTATTCCAGCATATTAGAATAAGCACATTACTCAGACAGCATAGAATCACCAAACAAGTATCGAACCAAACAACATCACTGCACCAAACATACTTCTCTCTTTCCAACTCCAGTCATTTATACGTTCATGCATATTTTATCTCGCGAATGTCTCAATATGTTATTGGAAGCATACTAAACTCAGAGTGTCACATTTACTATTGTCATACCCTTTCTGATATGACAGTCAAGACCTCCATATCAAACAAACTGAGACAAAGTCTCTGTGATACGACAGGTCCCCAGTTCAAGTCTCACACACTGTTGCACTAAGCAGTTCACTAGAGACTGTTACACTTACCATCTTATCAATCACACTGAGATGACACACAATAGATACCCTCAATGTTATAATTGTTCCCTTGGCGAGACTTATTCAATCTCAAAAGTAAGCTCTCTTCAGCTTTAGCAAAGGGGACATCCGCGAAAGGGGATCAGTCAAATCGGAGCCCAGGATCTCCTACAGTGAGACACCCTCATACCAAAACGACCTCTCGAGGTCGATGAAAGAATGTGACCACCAAGTCACTGTATAACACAAACGTCAGACACAATACTCTTTATGTTTTATACCACGAAGTTATCTCACCAATTATGGATTTACACTCCTTTCACACATTTATCCTCATTATACCAGCAAATAAGGCATGATATACACCATTGAACAACACTTCACAGCACTCAGAATTTAGTACACAACACACAGCAGTTGCTCTCAGTATTTTACGTCAGCCATATTTAGTGACTACGTCCAAAGATTCCAGTGCATATTATTTTACACACGGTATAATCACACAATGAATCTAAACATTACATTTTATCACAGTTCTTCACATGCACACGTTCAGCCTCGTCCTTAAGTGATAACGAGCAGCGTCTACAAGTCCTATAATATAATAGGATATGCGTATTAAGGCACATCCTTGTGAATGATTGTCCACGTTATGGAGTTAAGCATATTTGTTTGTACTTCTTGAAAAACAGTCATAGTAATATTATGTGGTGGTGTCAAGTTTTGAGAAAAGTCTTTGATACTTATTTTGATAGCGCATGATGATGTTTTTATGTATTTATCATCATTAGAAGTGTTTGTGAATATTTGGAGATTTTTTGGGGTCAACGGGTTCATTTTCGGATTCTTTCCAACATTACCCTTCAACACGTTTAAATCTATAACTTCTTGTATACATCCTCAAAAATTATTTCATAAAATTATACATAAACTAGACTTCCTAATCTTTTCATAGAATTATAGCTTATATCTGAAACCTTACCAATTAATAGTTTAATCGTTCAATTTTATATTTTCTGCTAGATCAGACAGTTTGATCTTTCTTCATTAATCAGCTCATAACTTCTTACATACAACTCCAAATCTTTATTTTTAAACAATTATGGAAACTAGACTTCAAGGGCTTTCTATTGACATAAGGCTCATTTTCTATCTCTTTTTGTGTAATTCTAGATGAAGGCACAAATTCAGTTCTGTAACCAGTTTTTACAGATTAATATAACCGCATGTTTTGATTTATATCTTGAGATTCACACATTAGAGCCTTAGCCGCCTTGTTCATCTTCATGGATCCAAGGTTTAATGATGAGAAGATAAGGAAGTGATATATTGCGTTGATGTTGTGATAAGAATTATGAAAATAGTGGAAGGGGTAGGAGAAGTGGAAGGAGAAGTGGGATAAGTTGTAGTGGAATGTGACGGGTGATGGTAGAGTTTAAAAATTAGAAGGGTTTTAAACCCCTAATATTTGTATGTTGGGGATTAATTTATCCATATTTGCCATATTTTTAT
The DNA here is from genome assembly GCA_035668315.1 of Drosera spatulata. Lineage (NCBI taxonomy): Eukaryota > Viridiplantae > Streptophyta > Magnoliopsida > Caryophyllales > Droseraceae > Drosera > Drosera spatulata. The sequence continues at coordinate 27,104 of JAOVYX010018527.1, forward strand.
CATGATTTTGATAAATAATTTTTATGTCAAATAAATTACGACGTTTTGTAATATACTATTTTTGCTATTTACTGATACAATAATTTATCGCGAAAATTTTGGGGTATTACAGAAAGGTTAAGAGAGTTTTCATACCATGCCTTTGAAGCCTGTTTCAGTGCATATAGAGTTTTGTCTAACTATACACATATTCAGGGTGGTCATAGTCCTCAAAGTCTGGAGGTTGCTCAACATAGTCTTTCTCTTGAAGCTTTCCATTCAGAAATGTAATCTTCACATCTGCTTGAAAAATTCTTAACCCTTGATGTGCAGCATAGATTAGGAACATTCTTATTACTTCAAGTCTTGTGACAGGGACAAATGTCTCATCAAGATATATTCCCTCCTCCTGTGAATATCCTTTGCTAAACAGTTTGGATTTGTTTCTAATGGTAACTCCATTTTTATCTGTTTTTTTCCTGATGAGCCATTTGCCACCTACCATTGGATAATCCTTTGGTCTTGACACCAAGTATCATACATCATTCCTTTTAAACTTATTCAATTCTTCTTACATGATATCAATCCAATTGGCATCTCCTAGAGCTTTCTTGATTGTCCTTGGTTCTATTTTAGAGATCAAGCATGCGGAAAAGCACTCCTTGGCTATTGCTCTCCTGGTCTGCACTGGAGTAACTTTGTCACTGATTGAGTATGAGCTTTTATCTATCTTCCTAGGGTCCCACTGATATGTATAGTACCTTTTCTAATCAAGCCAAGAGGGGAGTTCACTATCTTTTTATTTTTGGCTTACAAAGGAGCCCCTTACAAGTTTATAAACTTGCTAAGGCTAAGCGGCTAGATCCTTACACAGATCACTTCTAAACTCTGCTGTAGATTTTGCTCTTGAGGCAGACTAATGAACTCCTCTTTCCCAAATCTTCAATCCATCATACTAGAACGATTGCACAAAGGTTTTTAGGAGATTTTTGCTTGCCAGAATTTTCTCACAATCGTCGTTAACCTTCTCTAATTGAAAAAGGATCCCTTTTTATAGGGCTCAAGAAATCGAAATCCGTGACTGTACTATATGATCTTGACAACTGTCTATTTATCCCCTGTACGATCCTTAGTGATGTTGACAGGTTCTCCTCACAATAATCTTCAACCTCGTACAGATTTTCAAACCTCAAATCTTTCATATGATCGTTTCCCAGATCCACATCCATTCATCAATCAGCCTTGTTGTATTCCCAATCTGTTGCGCTTCTGCCCCTGCTATAAGCGAGCTCTACTATACCCAGTCTGTTATATTCTATGATATGGTCTTGATCATGAGATTTTGGTCCTAAATCCTAACAGATTTATGATTCATTTGTTATCCATATTGATCCTAAACACTAATCTAGAACCCTTTGATGTTGACTGCATCTTGATGATCCACAATGGCCTTCCATCTGTGATCCTCTGCTGGATGCATCCTACACTGCATCTAACCATCCTAGTTCTCAATCTTAATGTTTGACCATGAATATGTCCTAATCTAGAATTTTAGTTCATCAATTTCTATATAAATGGAGGGATTGCACACTTTTAACAGAGTATCAATTTTAGGGTATGACTTCCATGATTTGCATGTGGATATTTCAATTGTACATTACAGGAGATAAGGAAGTGGATTTATTGTGCCACATGAACCTGAGTAGAAGAATGTTAGATTAATATCTAATTATAGATGGTTGGTTCATGTGACATTAAGTGACAATAAATAAAAAAAATGAAGGTCATTTGGTTACTTAATCTTCCATAACCCTTCCACTTCTCCATGATTACAATAACGATTTTCATGATGGTTGAAAACTGAAAGGTCAAGTGAATCATTTGTCCTTCCCTATATAAGGCCTATAACTCCATGTATGCATGATCATCCTAGAGATAAGGGATTAAGATTAAGGCATAAACACCACTTCTCTTCTTCTCACGTTGAATCTTCCTTTGGCGCAAGGTTCATTGAGTGACTATAGGAACATGATGGCTGGAGGTAAGTACTCGATCTTAGTTTGTTGGGAATTTTGGCTCTCTAAGGTTCTTAGACTTTCTGCTTGGAATGTTTAAATGTTCTTTAAGCAAGTCTGGAACATACAAAGGGAACAAGAAAGGTTGTGGATCCAATGGGCTCATGCTTATTATGTTAATGATAAGACATTTACTAATCTGGACTTTAAGATAGGGCAATCCTTGGTTTGGCATGAAGTTTTGAAAGCAAGAGATATGTTGGCTCCTTGCTTGGAAGAGGACATGTATTCTGTGATGAAAGGATATAAAATTTTCAAGCCTCCAGTCCCTCATATTAATGGGTATAAGCTGGTTTGGAATCCAGAAATTATTCTCAAGCATGCTATGGTTTTGTGGTTGCTGCTCAAGGAAAGACTGAAAACAAAATATTGCATGCGTAATATGGAATGGCAAGGTGATGTGAGGTGCGATCTATGTAATGGAGAGGATGAAAGTATGCAGCATGTACTCTTCCTTTGTCCTTCTATCCAGTTGATTGTTCAGAATTTGCTGGTATGTTGGAAGTTGGTTCAATTGTCACGAGAGAGTTGGATGCAGTGGATGTGTAAATGGCATGCAAGAAATCCAAGAAGATTGAATGCAACTTTAGTTTATGAGGTGTGGATGGATAGAAATCGAAGATGTATTCGAATAGAGAAGTAGGAAGTAGATTATGTTGTTATCAAGAGTGATGGCTTATGAGACTTAAAGGATTAGAAGAATGCCATAACAATAAAAAAAAACCATGGTTGGGAATGCTAAATTGAATTTTTAAGCCTGGTGTTTTATTTCTGTATTTAGCTTTATGTGTCATGTATAGGGGTTAATTGCTCTGTATGCTTTACATGAGTAGTAGGAGGCAGCTGGTGTTATGGGTATATGTAAACTCTTGTACTGAGTTTTCGCAAGGAATATTGAAGACTGAACGTTCTCCTAAAAAAAAGGATTTTTGTTTTGACTTCGTATTTTGATATTTTGCAAATGTTTTTCTTTTTTTTCTTTTTTTTTCTTTTTTTTGTAATAGATTTTTCTACTGTCATTTTCTTTCTTCTTCTTTTTCTCCTTCTTTTGTTTTGTTTTATTTTGTTTTGTTTGGTTTTTTTTTTTTGGCAAACTTTGAAAGTTAAATGCATGAAATAACGTTCGATGATGTACCGATTTTAAATTTGAGGATAATTTAATATTTAATATTTTACTTAATTGGGCACTATTTAAATGACAAGATTGTCATGTCATGTCCTTATGTTATGCCGTTTGCTATGCAGTTTACCATTATGTATAATTATATATATATAGATTAGATTAGAATTTAGTTTTCCTTTTCAAATATTCAATGGGTGGCGTCCATCGGGACGTCAATTAACATACATAGGAAGGGTTTACGTGATTATATATAGATTAGAATTAGATTAGATGTTGAATTCTAATGGATTTTACTTAAAAAGATCAATATGTCTTTTGTGGGGTTTACAGTGCTAACTTACAGAAGGGGTATCCGAGTGTATTGTAAAAGATCATGATCGTTTTGGTACTTTGTAGGTAAAAATTTTTGCTTATTCGTAGGTAAATTTTTTTGCTTAAAACGATATGTTTCCAAAATCTTATATTATTTATTCAATAACTGTTTTTTTGCTATTCAACCATTTAAACAACTTGAGTTTTTTTTTTTTTTTAATCAAGGTTTGATTGATTTTGAGTGGATTTGACTGGACCAATTATGAACATGATTTTTCAATCAAACAAGCCCGACAAAGTATTAGGTTCTAGTGCGGTTTCGGTTCGAATAGGATGGGAACCGATACCCAATGGATATACCCGAACTTGACTCCGGTTAAACCGGGGAAATTCATTTTGAGTAGGTTTGGATTCGGCTTTTGAAAATCCCTCTAATTTTTTTACATGGGTTTGAGACGGATATGGGTATAGTTAAACTCGTTTCGAACTCGACCTGATACCCACGTGTATCCTAAAGATCTGAAACCTGTCGACAACCTATAATTTATATCATTTAAAATCATATGCGATTTTTTATATACATATTATATATTGGAATATGTTTTTAATATATATTTTTAAATACATTATCGAACAAAACATTATTTTAAATAACATAAGATATCATTAGTTTAAGTTTATTCAAATTTTATATAATTTTTCACAAACTTACACTCTCTTCGTTTCAAATTTTTTATGACATTTTGACTTGGCACAACAACTTAGAAGTATGTTGAATTTGTGTCATTTTATCCATTTACTCCTTTGAGAGAAAAGAGTGAAGTATGAGGAAGAAAAAAAAGTAGTGGATTGATTCCAATTATTATTAGATATAGATTATGTCATGACACACACTCCCTAAGTCCTTACACTAATGTACTTTCCAATTTGACAAAACAATTCAAAAATTATGAAATAATGTGAGTGCATATTAGGGTACGAGTAGGGCTATAAGAAAACTCGTTAAACTCGTGACTTGGGTTGAGCTCGACTCGTTCAAACTCGTTCGATAACTAAACGAGCCGAATACGAACAATATCCCCAACTCGTTAGTTAAACAAACGATTTTGAGCATAATCTTATTCAGTTCGTCTCGGGCTTCGATAAGGGCTCAAGTTTGGACTCGCCTCGACAAAACTCGATGATGGCTCAAAATGTATACAATAAATTAAATCTATTCATATATATTAATATATGTCAAATATATTTTATAAAAAAATATTATATTTTTTTTTTTAAAGTTGAAACAAATCGAGCCGTAAACGAGCCATTAACGAGTCGAGCCGTAAACGAACTCTAAAGAACCATAAATGAGCGAATTACTTTTTAAATGAACCGAGCTCGGCTCGTTTATATACAAGCTCGAGCCGAATTTGAGCAGGACAAACAGCTAAACAAGCCAAAACTGGTTCGATTGGAACTCGACTCGTTCAGCTCGTTTTAGACCTTTAGATACAGTTTTGAAATATCTAAACCAAAACACACACAAAATTTTGGATTTGGATTTATGACTTTAAAAATCCATCGGGTTTATGGGTGGGATCGTGTTTTTGGGTTTCCGATACGGGATGCACAATCCCAGACCGGAATGCGCCCCGTAGCCATCCCTAGGTTTGGAAGCGGAAAGATGGTCATGGGTACTCTCTTCACTCTCACCGCCCTTAACCCAGCCCATACTTGGCATGAAGAACAGCAGAAATACATCGAAGTGCGGAAAAAATGAAGCAAAGCATTGCACCAGCACAGCACTGCATCATCATCAACAACATCACATACCAGCAAGCAATGCTCCATCTCGTCCTCTCTCGCCCTCACACTCCTCCTCTTCTCTCCCCTCAGTTCCCTTCTTCAGTCTCCACCAGAATCATCCCTCAACAGGTAATCAATCAATCAGCCACACTTCCCTTTCAACAGGGTAAACCTAACCTTAATTTTGCATCATCGAAATTGCTTTGCAGAGAAAGAAGCTGAATGATGACCCAATAAGACGAAGAAGAAGAGGGAAATGCTATGTTGAGTTATCGGGGGATGTCCCGTTTGCGATCGCAATCGGGGGTTCAATCCTCAGCTCTCTGGTGATTCCGGTCATCGATGGTGGCGGCGGCGGAGCGGTGGAGGGGGAGGAGAGAGAGAGGGGAGGTGTGATTGGGGCTGATGATTCGAGGTTTGCGATCATGGGTATCATCAGCCTCATCCCTTATTTCAATTGGCTGGTCAGCTTCATAGTTTATTATAGCGGTTGTGTTTTTATCTTTTCTTGTGGATTGGATTGTGTTTTTGTTGTTGATGGTTTTGTTGGTTGTGTTGTGTGTGGGTAGAGTTGGGTATTTGCGCTGATGGATACGGGGAAGCGGAGATACGCTGTGTATGCCATCGTGTATTTGGCTCCTTACTTCAGGTTTCGTCTTTCTTTTTTTTTTTTTATTCCATTATGCTGATTGCGGTTTGATTCAGGTGGCATTCGTTTTACGTGCTTGTGAGTTTATGAGCATCTGCTGAGGATTTCTCCATTTGAGTTGTCTTTGTTCGGGTCAACGAATTGGTATGTTCTTAAGTATGCAAAAAAGTCGCCACCTTGAGAAATCCTGTGCTGATATAAGCTGGAGATGTGAGGTTTAATCTCGTGGAAGTGAACCACATGTACTCTGAAATGTTAAGCTAAGTAAGTCAAGCATTATGTCTTGACCCTCTAGGATGTCTTAAGAAATCGACTTGAGGCATTAAGAGTCACCTAGTGCATACATTGAGTCCGTTTCACTTATGAGCTGGATGATTTGGCTTAATGTACTTGTATTGCATACCCTATGCTTTACCCAGTTGCCAAGTAATGATTAATACCATACGAGGATGAGTGGAATTCGATGTCAGAAGCCGTTATGACTTTTCTGAAGAGTATATTGCTGGTTGGCAGGTCGAACCTGTCTCTGTCCCCTGAGAAGAGTTGGATACCAATTGCGAGCATCATCCTCTGCATTGTCCATGTTCAGGTATGATTGTGTAATTTTAAAGCGCCTTGCTTTGGAAAGTTTGTGTAGAACAATAAAATCCAAAGGTCTTGGGAAATACTGATAAGGTTTATATCTTAATCATATCAAATTTTAGCTTCGCCTGAGACTGGAAGACTCTGGCTTGAGAGTTGAGATTATGGTTAAACCCGAGCTCCACTGGTTGTGCAATGATGTTCTGGAAGGCAATAAGTTTTTCTATAGCAGCATTTAGAACTCATAAATACTTTGCAACAATAACAGGTAATGCATTTTCGTTGCAGCTCGAAGCAAGCATTAGTAGTGGTGACCTTGATTTACTTCAGTTCTTAAATGAGACGGTCAAGCAGCTCTCGTCCACTGACAGAGAGGAAGATGACCCTTTTCATGGTCACGGCAGTATGAATGAGGTAATTTAGCCACTAAAGTTGCCTCAGAGGTCTATTTTGTAACAGTCCTCTAATTGCTTGATATCTATTTGCAGATAAAACATAAGGGAAAAGAAAAAGATCAGATGAACCTCCCTACTGATCCAAAACATCGTAGGGACGAGATCAGGAAGTGGAAGCTCCCTAGAACACCATCTCAACAAATCGAACACGAAAATGAAGATAAGGATGCAAAGGGAAAAGGAAAACACTGAAGGATGATATTGCGTGATTTTGGCTTTGTAGGATATTTGCATGTGCACTAGTTTAACTTTCGTGACATTGATTTTCATGAAGCTGACGGGCAGGCAAGGCTAGAAGAACCAGAATCAACATAAACACTTCAGTAGCTGGGAGCGAGTATTTAGCTTAGGTCGGCGATGGTTGCATCAAATGCCATTTGGCTTAGATAGCCATACGACATACATCTTTGTTGTGTTTGTGAGAATATCACGACTGTAATGACTATAGGTTGATGTTGTCCTAGTTATTAATATCCTAATGACTGTTATTTTGTAGATAAAGTTGTTATCATTTTGTAATGTTATCTTATACTGTATTTGACTATTTCATGAAAAGAGTTGGCTTTGATGAATGAAGGTCACATTCGTCTCTTATTTTTGTTCTCCAATAGTCTTTGTTCTCCTACTATATGTGAGAACTTACCGTCGTGGCCCGTACAACTCATATATTCGCTTTCCTAGAATCAGAAGACAGGGTATTAACATCATCAAATGAGCTAATCCGTTGATCAGAAGCATCTTTAAAGCAGGTATATCAGATTGGAACCTGAAAGTCACCTTCATATTTCCTTTACAGTTGTGTTGCAATCAACGATTGGTAAAAATACGACAGCAGCTAATCATATTACTCTACAAAAGCATTGGTCAAAGCATCACAATGAACAAGAGGAGCCTATTTTTTGATCTCAACTCTTGCAGTCGATCTTCTCATAGGGAAAGGACTTAAAAGTCTCATCTTAAAGCAGAAGTCTAGCGCTACAGCTGCAAATATGAAGATGACGACGTTTTGAGCCGCAAGAAGTGCCCCATCAACAGCATGGGAGGTGAAACTATTGATATTGAGTTCCAAGGCAGGTCCACCATTCAACGTACCAAGTCCTGCACGAAAATGTTGACGAAGATAGGTCGACATAAGACGATAAATATAACTTGCCATGCTAAGAGACTATAAATAGTTCAAAGTAGATCTTACAGAACTCTCCTGTCTCTAGATGAAAGACATTAACATCTTATTACATAGACCAATGCACATAATCCAAATGTTATGTTGCATAACCTCATAATGTTATGACCTGTGTTTGCTTTTGAGGACACATACCCCACCATGTAAGCCTTTGAAACACGAGCGGATTATATATGTCTCTTGCTTAGAGTTATGTAGGTGTTGTCAAATTCACAGAAGAGTTTACTTACCTTTGACCAAACTGAAAGCCGCTGCTGTCCCAGTCTTGAGCTGAATATTATCAAGATCTCTTCTTACAGCATATCTGAAGGTGACACCAAACAACGCACAGCTAACAAAGGTCACAGCCAAGGGGAGCAGCAGCTCAGAGCCGCTGGTCACCTGAGAAGCAGAGATGGGAAGACCTGCAAGTGTGCCAACGATGGCCGATATGGATGCAGCTCTCACCGACTCCCACCTCTCTCCATCTCTGTTAATTTCTGAACCCTCTGTGACTGCAGTGTCTTCAGGACCAAACTCATCTACAAACATCGACAAAGATCGCTCAGCTTCCTCATTCAGGGTTCTGGCTTCTGAGATCGCCTTCTGGGCTTCTGCAATCTTGAAGGGAGCATGATAATCCCATATCAGTATCAAACAACAAGCTGTGCAATGTAAGAAAAGCTATGATAGTGATGCCTGCTCCAGAGATATATGAGATAGAGATCCAAATTAGACCATGAGCGCATTTCATCATTCTCAGGAATTAAATGTTTAACATGAAACCATTAGGTGAAGGATTCTTGGTCCTTCATTTCTCTAATTAAAGCATTTTCATCCCCACACATTAGAAAGTAGTATTTTACATAGAACAAACCTGGATCTTATTTGGCATGAAAACAGTAACATTATTGTTCTACTGTATAACACAAGCATGGACAGATACGGTTTTCGACGAGGAAAGCTTGTGGTTCCTAAAAGCACTGATGTGATCGGGTTCATCTCCAATTAGAGAAACAACACCTCCCCCAACCCAGAGAGAAACATATTAGTACCAATTAAATACCGAAGAACCACACTTGCATTAATATAGGTGCCCAGGCAATTCTGTACACGAATTGGATTATAGACAAGGTTAGATAACTAAAATCTATAGAACATTAGAGAACAGGACAATGGAGCTAGAAAGTGGAAACAGAGCTGCGAAAGAGCCACCGTCTAGGATCTGGGCAAAGGGAAGGCCCAATTCTGTCAACATTTACTGACTAGAAAGAACTGGTATAGGCTTTTTAAGTGCTCCATCCGTCCCATATTGATCGAAATGTTTTCCTTTTGGACTGTCGTAAAATAAATGAAATTTATCCTTTTTTGATAACCATTTAGCATTAAAAAAGTATCAAATTAAACTCATGTGCTACCGTTAATCCATTAACTTCTTTCTCAACTGCTACAATAAACTCCACTATTACAAAAATAAATATTCTTTCTTCATCAAAATCCATTCAAATTCAACACACATAAATTTTCGTATCGGATCAAAACGTTTTGATTAATATGGGACAGAGGGAGTAGTTAAAATGTGAAATATTTAGGCTTAACCAAGCAAACAATTTCCAGAAATTCTTGTGTCATCCAAAGATCACGCAGTTTGGTTCATGGTAATGCACACTCTTCAATATCAATCACCCACTCTTATCTCATCCAAATATCGCCCAAATCGGTTCGAAGCTATTGACATCCTAAAGAGTGTATACCATCTTCACAATAATTTGGTCCCGATTTATCATAAGATGGGTGATTAATATTGTTGAGCGTATGTGTGAGTTGGTGGTTTCCTACTCATTAGCTTGGTTTTTGAGTTAACAAGGGCAAATTCACATCTGTGTTGCTTCGACCAAATTTGTACTAGTATTGAACTCCACTTGGTTTAGCTGGAATCCTTTCTTAGTATGATTTCACTCCAAAATCCTTTCTTAGAACTAACATACTCAGTTGCCCTCGTCATGGACAGAGTCTGAAGAGGACCAGATATACAAAGTGTTAGTCCCACTGTAGACAATGAGACTATTTTCCGACTGTACACATTTCTAGACTACGAATTATGTAGGGATGCATTCATCTAAGTAGAGCCAGAACCACAATCAGGAGAGGTTGAAAGAAAAGACCTCAGAAGCTCTGGATTCCATGATTTGAATATACTCCCTCATCTTCTTTGCCTCCGCCTCCTCTTTCTCGATCTCCTTGAGCTCTCTCCTCGCCAACTCCACCCTATCCGCTGCCTTATTCAACCTATCCATCATCTCCTTGTTCTCTTCCCTGCTCAATAGCTCCTCCACTTTCTTGCCCACGATGCTCGACAACGCCGCATTCTTGAATACGCTGCCGCCATCCGTGTGGTCCGATGAGCATTTCAGTGGGGGAAGATGAGACCACCTTGATGATATGAGTGTGAGTCTGCTGTTGCTGTTGATGATGCCAAACTTGATCATCCATGATGATGAGGAGGAGGAAGATGCGGGAGTTGAAGAGAAGAGACTGAGGCTGATAGTGGCGCCTCGCAGTGCCGATGCCATGTTCAAGTGAGGTAGAATGGTGGTGAACGGTGGTGAGTGAATGGTGGTGAGTCTGCAAGGAGATGGTGGTGAGTGAATGGTGGTGAGTCTGCAAGGAGATGATAGAATAAATGGGACTTGCCGGGTCAGACTGATAGTCCAAGGAGGCAAGGATTAATTATTCATCTTAATTTTATCTTCAAAATAAACAAAGATAGAGTCCAAGGAGGCTGTTTCGCTTGAATAAACCCTGGAATGAAATTGTGGGTTACCTCTTAATGAAAAAACTTTTGTTTGGTTGGCCATTTAAAAGGGAACTACGTTTTTCACGTGGAATCTCACTCCTTTCATATTGATGATTTTGATTCCCCTCATCCTTAGGGAGTACTGTATTCATGACAGGAAAGAATTTTTTTTTCTTTAAAATTAAAATTCAAAATAATAAAAAAAGTAAACATAAAAATAAAAATAAAAATAAAATTAAAATTAAAATTGAATTTGACATTACAATTTTTTTATTTTTATTTTTAAAAAAATATTAATCCATTCCATTATGCGAAACAAATGATCCAGAAACAATGACAATAACTCATTCCATTCACATCTTTATTCCTCAAAATATTCTATTATATTCCTTTTCTAAATCATTCCAGGTATCAAAACGCAGCATAATGCCTTCATCATGAACTTAAAGTTACCCCAAATTTTTCTTATCGACCTTTGGGGTATCAAGTTTCCCTTCATCGAAACAGGGATCATTTATTTTGGTCTAACTATCCAAACACCCTCATTTATTTTTTCTCTTTTAAGTAACTCTTAAAATTTTTCATGGCCTTGAGATACCTTATTGTTGCCTTTTGGGCAACAAGCGATCCTACTCCACCTTGGGGATACGTCGGAAAGGAATTTGATGACTCTCGAGGCCCCTTGCTGACCTTCATGCCTCTTCATCCACGTCTTGGATAGTTTGTTCGCCTATCCCTAACCTGCCTGCATTCATACGATCTTGATTTGGTATAACACGAACGATTTATTACTATCCTTCCTGTTCATCTAACTCTTAACAATCCATAAGAGCCCCTAGCGCGCTTTTGCAACCAACGAAATAACGGGATTTCCTTACTACTTTAGCATACAGTAGAGCAATGAGCTAAAACAAAGATTACTCTTATAAAATGCCATAAATAAAGTTTGCACTAATCGTCGAAGCTCATGCAAGCAACTACAGACCACTTTATAATTCAAAATGAATAAGAACACGCCCATCAAAAAGATGAGTTCTGGTGGGAAAATTAGCTGCGAGGTACTGGCACCTAGTCAAGAGATTTCCTCTTCCTTCCAGGAACAAAGGCTGTCGAAAATCTAGAGCCTCCCATTTTCCATTTTTTGAATGCTGCCATCGAGGACTGAGCAGCTTCATACACTACACGTGCAGAAAGAAAGTGAGATGACACACAATTAAAATGGCAAATTTGCTTATTCATTTTGTGACGACTCACAGCGAGTTTCTTCTTTTGTCAGGAGACATAGAGGTTTTGCCGTTGTAGCAAAAGCAGCAGTGTGTGCCTCGCTATGCACTCCCTTGTACCTATGTGAAAACGTGTACAGGAGAAAAGATCAAATTGTTCTATCAGCAACCCTGCCAACCAATCATTTTAGGAAACACGATGAGACAGTATGATTCCAGATAAGAGAATGAAGCATAAACTTGCAGCATCCGCACCAGCTACAAAAATCACATTAACAGAGAAGTGGGATGCTGCATACCAATGTGGCATAAATACAACCAAGAATATGAAACAAACTTAAAAGGGGATTGCTATGTCCAAGGCTTAATTTGATACATCCAAGGCAATCCCCTCTCAACATTCTTATGGACAAAAATTCCCTCTCCTCACATAAAGCCTTGGATGCATCAAATTATGTCTTGGCTTTAGCAATTCCCACATAAAAATCATGTAAATTTTGGTTATCAAGTATCGCCAAACAGATATGAAAGAGGAAGACTGTGAGGAATTGGAAGCTAAGCTTGCATCCATAATCGGATTGAGTCTTGCGCCGCAGGTCAAGTATAAGGTTCTAACTGAGGTCTCACCGGCGAAGATGTGGGAGAAATTAGAATCTGTGTACATGTCTAGATCGTTGTCAAATAAGTTGTATTTGAAGGCAGATCTGTTCGACCTTAAGATGAAGGATGGGCAGATTTGAACGATCATATCGCCGAGTTCAATCGGCTTGTGACGCAACTGGCTAGTTTGGAAGTGAAGGTGGATGAAGAGGATCAGGCGTTGATTCTACTAAAGTCTCTTCCAAGTTCGTATGCTACCTTGAAGACAACACTATTTGTTGGCAAGGCAAGACTTTTGCAGTTCTTGATGTCAACAAGCTGAGCCCTTCCGGGTCCAGTCAAGGGGAAGGGTACTTGATGAAATCAGAGAACAGAGATAGAGGTCAGCACAGAAGTAAGGGTAGCAAAGGAAAATCGAGATCCAAATCTCGATTAGAAAAATGAGATCTTTCTCAAGTTGAGTGCTACAAGTGCCATGAGAAGGGGCATATGAGAGCTCAATATCCTCAGAACAAGAACAAGAAAGGGAAGACTTCAGACTCTGCAAGTGTTGCTAAGGGTATAGATGACAGCGACGGTGATCTCTACGTGGTTTCTGGAGTTGCTGAATTCCATGAAATTGTACTAGCAACTCAAGGTGATGATATAAGGAACGAGTGGATCATGGATTCCGGATGCTCATTTCATGTGTCTCAGTTTAGAGATTGGTTTGATACTCTGACTCTGTGCAGTGGAGGATCCGTGGTTATGGAAAATGACACGGTTTGTAAGGTGGCTGGATTAGGTAGGTGAAGATGAAGATGTTTGATGGCATTGTCAGAACACTTGGGGATGAGAAGTATGTCCCAGACCTTAGGAAGAACCTGATCTCAATTGGGACCTTGGACACTGCAGGTTTTGTTGTGTCAATCAGAGATAGCAAGATGAGAGTGCAGAACGGATCGCTGGTAATTATGAAGGCTGAACGGACAGGGAATCTGTACAAGCTGATTGGGAGCACAGTGATAGGTGGAGCAGCGGTTTCATCTAGTGGAGAGTCAAATGGAGATGACACAAAACTTTGCCATCTTTGTCTTGGGTATTTGAGTAAAGGAGGTATGTCACATCTTCACAAGAGGAAATTGCTCAAAGGTGTCAAGTCTTATGAATTGGACTTCTACAGGTTTTGTGTGTATGGGAAGCAAAAGCGAGTGAGCTTCACGGCTAGATCCCATACTAGCAAGGGTATGCTCGATTATATACATTCTGATATGTAGGGGCCTATCAGAGATATCTCGAAAGGTAGAGCTCAGTATTTTGTCACCTTTATTGATGAATACTCAAGGAAGGTTTGGTTTTTCATGAAGAGATATTTGGCATCTTCAAGCAGTGGAAAGCTCGGGTTGAGACTCAGACTAGGAAGAAGCTGAAATATTTCAGATCAGACAATGGGACATAATACAAGGATGATCAGTTTATGCAGTTCTGCAAGGATTAAGGAATCACGAGGTATTCCACAATGAAGGGAACGACAGAGCAGAACGGGGTAACTGAGAGGATGAACAGAACATTGTTGGAGAGAGCGGGTTGTATGAGGTTGAACACGAATATGTCTAAGAGTTTCTGGACTGAGACAGTCAATACTGTATGTTTTCTTATTAACAGGTGTCCTTCAACAGCCATTGATCATAGAGTTCCAGAAGAGGTATGGTCAGAAAAACCTATTGATTATTCTATGTTGAGAATATTTGGTTGTCCTGTCTATGTCCATATGCAGAGTTCTGAGAGGTCCAAGATAGATGCAAGGTCCAAGAAATGCATCTTTCTTGGATATGAAGACGGTGTAAAGGGTTATAGGTTGTGGGATCCTGTAGCAAAGAAAAAAGGTGATAAGCAGGGATATGATTTTTGATGAGAATCACATGGTGAAGCAAAAGGAAGGAGTTGATGGTACAAGGGAGGAATCAGTTCAGGTGGAGCTTCCTAAAGCGTTTGAAGAGTAGATTTCAGATCAACATCATCAGAGTTCTAGTGATTCTTGCCAGGTGGAGCACAACAGGAAACAAAAAACTGTAATTGTTCCAATACAACAGCAGGTGCCTACAACATTGCCTTGCATAAAAAAAAGCAGAATCCAAAGACGCCTGAGAGGTATGATTTCGAGGTGATGATAACTTTTGCTTTAGTGGCTGGTGACAGTAAACCAGACAGTTACTCTGAAGCTATCAAGACTGATAATCGCGATAAGTGACTGACAGCTATGGTAGGGGAGATGGAGTCACTTAGAAAGAACAAGACTTGGGAGTTGGTGACATTTTCAAAGGGCTCGAAACCAGTTGGCTGCAAGTGGGTGCTCATGATCAAGGAGGGAGGTAAATACAAAGCTCGGTTGGTAGCCAAGTGATACTCTCGGAAAGAGGGTGTGGACTACAATGAAATTTTCTCTCCAGTTGTGAAGCACACCTCAATTAGACTGATTCTTGCATTTGTAGTAGCATATGATATGAAGCTAGAACAGATGGATGTGAAGACAACATTTCTTCACGGGTATCTCGAGGAGACCATCTACATGGATCAACATGAGGGATTTGTAGAACTGGACGAAGATCAAGAGTTGGTCTACAGATTAAAGAGATCGTTGTACAGCCAAAAGTAATCACCTAGGCAGTGGTATAAGCGATTTGACGGGTTTATGATGACGCATGGATACTCTCGAAGTCAGTATGATTCTTGTGTCTATTATCGTTTTTATGGTGATGGTTCTGTTTTGTTACTCAGCTTATATATGGATGATATGCTCATTGCTGCTAAGAGCAAGAAGGACATTCTTCAGTTGAAGAAGATGTTAAGCAAGGAGTTTGAGATGAAGAATCTTGGTGCTGCAAAGAAGATCCTTGGTATGGAGATTAAAAGTGATAAAGCAACGAAGAAGTTGTGGTTGACGCAACAGGGTTACGTTGAAAAGGTTTTGGAAATATTTAATATGAGAGATGCAAAAACTGTTTCCACTCCTTTAGGTGCACAATTCAAGTTGTCTGTTCAGATGTGGCCAGACTCAGAAGAAGAGATGGAGCGTATGTCTCTTGTACCGTATGCTAATGCGGTTGGGTGCCTAATGTATGTCATGGTTTGTACCAGATTAGACATTGCTCAGACGGTTGGTGTAGTTAACAGGTATATGGCGAATCCAGGTAGAGAGTATTGGAGTGCTGTGAAGTGGATCTTTCGATACTTGGCAGATTGTGGCATCTTGTTTGATGGTCAGAGTGTAAGGAGTGATGTGGTTGGGATGGTTGATGCTGATTATGCCGATGACTTGGATTCCACAAGATCTACGAACGGGTATGTTTTACTTTCTGTGATGGACCTGTGAGCCGGAGATCTGTGTTGCAGGATGTGGTTACGTTATCTACCACAGAAGCAGAGTATATGACATTGACAGAGGATGGGAAAGAGGAATTGTGGTTGAAGTATCTGATTGAGGAACTTGGGCTCAAGCAGGAAAAAAGTGTTCGCATGTTAAGTGACAGTCAGAGTGCGATCTACTTGACAATAAATCAGGTATACCATGCTCGGACGAAACATAACGATCTTCGTTATCACAAAATTAGAGAATGGTTGAATTCCGGGGTTGTAGATCTACAGAAAGTTCACACAAAGGAGAATGCGACGGATATGCTTATCAAGATAGTTCCCAAGATCAAGTTTGAGCGTTGTTTAGACTTGATCAATATTTCTTCATGCTGAGTTTGTGGTGATGTATCCCCGCCACGCGAAGGGAGATACGAGGGCGTGCCAGGCTGTGCCACGGAAGTTCGCTAGTGACTTGCTCTTGTGTGGATCGTGGTTGATATGGATCGTGAAGTAAATATCAAAGATGGAGATTATTATTTTTTTGCATTGACTTTTCACACATATATATATTCTTATTGTGTAGAAAAATATAAAGTGAAAATTAGGGTTTTAAGAACGATACACAAGAGTGAGAGCAATCTTAAAAGTAAAATCATTGTAATCTGACTCTTTGATTAGTGTGTTTTTTCTTTCCGTGGGTTTTTTCTTTCCCTTGAGGGTTTTTTCCATGTAAATTTGATGTCTTTTTTTATTCTTGTTTATTATCGATGGTGCTTATGAGTTGATTGATTATTTGATGGATTATAATTTTGAGATTGTTTCAGATATTAAATTGCAATAATATGCAACCTCTTCTGTCTTACAACGTATAGATATTTGACGTCAAGCCGTCAACAGGCAACAATAAATTCAGCGTGTTAGATAGGTTACTGAACTCTTTGCAGTATCTAGATTCAGCGTGGATTTTAGGACTTCTCATTGAGAATAACTCCTCTTGCTGTCTTGGTTGTCGGACTCAAAGACAATGCACAGTAGCCACATTCAACTGCACTCTGTAGCCCAGATTTATCTACGTGCAGCTTCATAATCAAGTTACAGAAATGAGAAGAGATTTCGACCACTGTTTATGAGAGACACCATGGTTAACAATGCCTCCATCAAACGGAAGAAGATTTAAACAAATTACTACATATTATTGATGAATTCTTCAATGACAGTACGGCGATACAATAATATATTACAAGTAAGCTCATCCTTTAGGAGGCATTAGCAATTCATATTTCATCATAACAAAGCATCTTCATTAATGGACTCGGAACTGATCTTATTATTAGTAACAGAGAACATCAAGCATATTTGTTCAAGGAATGTAGCCGTGGCCTCTGCCTTCACCGCCTCCGGCACCACCTCCATAACCACCTCCGTGACCACCAGCACCACCAGAACCGCCCCCGCCAGAACCACCACCTCCACCGCCACCATGTCCACCTACACCAGCACCATAGCCACCGCCTTCTCCTCCACCACTTCCATATCCACCACCTTCCCCTCCACCAGAACCACCTCCACCACCTCCTCCGCCACCGCCAGAAGCGCCACCACCGGACCCATACCCCTCTCCACTCCCACTCCCACTTCCACTTCCTGAGCCACCACCATAAGGACCATAACCAGCACCAGGATGGCCTCCTGCACCGTACCCACCACCACCACCGCTACCACCTCCACCACCACCGGCATAACCACCTACACCGCCCGCTACTCCGCCTCCTTCACCACCTCCAGCCCCACTTCCATATCCGCCACCATGGACACTTCCTCCTCTGCCTCCACCACTACCACCACCTCCTCCACCAGCATGTACTATAGGGACATACACCCCTCCCGTGCCTCCAACATGAGCAGAAATGTCGCCATCAAGAGTCAGAAGCCCCCTTGCGGCAGAACATATCCCGACACATAACAGAAGAGAGAACAGAACAAAGTAGTTCTTGAGAGAACCAGCCATGAGATTGTGTTTTGTTTAGAAGACAAGTATGAGAATGAAGTTTAGAGAGTTCAGTATTTATAGGGATGAGAGTAAATCAATATGCCGCCTTAAACTATTCGGAACAGTGTTTTATCCCTATCTCTACACAGTGCAGTATCATTTTTTCTGGATTTAGTTTTTTCACCCCCATCACCTAATAGATTTCCTATATCGTTTTATTATATTTTTTTTCAAGTTATTTAAATATAAATTTTTTCATATATTAATATTTTTTATACACTATTTGTGAGATATAAGCCTTCAAATGATTTTTATCATTAATAAAAATAAATAAATTTTATTAAAAATAATTTTTTAAATTTTTTAAGTTTGAGAATTTATTTTAAATTATAATTATTCTTTTTTATAGGTATAATTAATTTAAAATAATAATAAATATGATATAAAAAATATGTTTTTTATTTTCTTAAAATAAATTTTTTTGATAAGAATAAAAAATAAGATGAGGATATCGATACAAAAATTATTGGGGAAATCCACGCACATGTGGGATGACGAGAAAATTGAGAAGTTTCGAACCCCATAAAGACTCATTAGGAAAAGTGAAGGGCCCCTCCTGTCCTTATCATTTACTTAAATATGTGTCTAGCCTGTTTCTGAATTGTGAGATTCTGCTGGCTTCCACTTAATCATTTCCTCCTCATATCATGCCAGCAATTATATGATTACCTCAGAAAAGGGGATTCAGCCATCGGTTAAGTGGAAAACGGAGCTAAGCCATTTAGGGACTTGACACTGCTTATGCAGATTTAAACAGACTCTACCAGCTTAATAGCCATGTTGGATAAGTGCTGTCCTATTAAATAACCCTTGAAAGCTTAATAGCGCTTAACAAGATACTTGAGCAATTACGAATGCTCAAGGACTTCATAAAACACTTGTCACATTAACATGCAAAACATTCATCCATGGTTCATCGACACTCTAACAGATGTGTCAGCTCCTATAAACTTGGATGATTATTTGGAGGACTAGTTCTGAGACTTCCAACTGAAAGAGTACTATATACGTGGACGATTAGGTGAACAAACCTGAAGCTTTTTGCCCATTTTTGCCATCAGCACACACTCACAACATAATTTGCGATTCAGGGCATATGGGCTATGAGCATAATTATCAGTTTCAGAAACTTTCGGTAGGATAATCTTTTTCAAAATATTATCTAAAACATACAACCCATCAAAAATAATTTTCATTTGATATAATTTGTATTTTTCTCAAAACAAACCGTCACTCTATGTAACCAAAATTCTTCAATTCATCAATTCTTAATCAAAACTCATCAAATTTATTTCTAATTACTCCCATTTGATCTTACATACACAAATCAATCGATTTCCATCCATAAAATATCTCAAATCTTTCAATTTCATTTAAAATTCGGTTTCGATCGTTTTGAAAACCCTAACTACAAAATCATTATTCATTGATCGTTTTCAGTGATTCAAGACTCTAATGTACTTGTTTGGGTTAGAGTAATTTAGTTTTAGGAATGGGTTTGATTGGTTATTTATTTTTGCTTTTTTTATTTTTTCTGTTTTTTATTTTGATACAGTGCGCCAGTGTTTAGTTCCTGGTTTCTTTTTTAAAACTATAAAAAATAAAAAATTCATGTTGGATACTATGAAATTATGTTTTTAATTTTATAGATATCATGTTATAATTTTTTGTTTTAATTGATTTTTTTATGATTTTTGGATTTGTTGCATTTAAACTGCCACACTGTTTTGATGCCTTGTTTGAAATAGTGTGTGGTTTTTTTTTAAAGAAAAAAATTAATGTTGGGTATCATGTGAAAATGTTTTCAATTTTATGGTATCATGTTATAAATTTTTGTTTTTGTTGATTTTTTGTGGTTTTACGTTTTGGTTTTTTGAATTTGTTGGATTTGAACTGACATACTGTTTTACTTTGTTCTGTCGTACTGTTTGAAACAGTGTGTCAATTCAATAAACAGGACGTCTGAATACTGTCAATACTTCACAATCTCAAACAGTGCGTTAATACAACGAAACAGGACGCTTGAATAATTCTGCATTTTTTGTTTTTGTTTTTTTTTTTTAAAATCGTTGTTTATTAAAAAACTTTTTTTTTTTCAATTTCATTGATATCATGTTATAAATTTGTATTTATGCATTCATTTAATCTTGTGTTTTTTTTTTTTTTTTTTGAAAAAACGAAAAAAAACCAGACATGCTGTTTGAATAACGCTGACGCCTTGTTTTAATGAAATAGTGCCCTAAATATTTTGATCATGTAAACAAAACGAAGTATTTTTTTTAGTTTGTCAATGAACGTTTGAATCAATTCACTTGAATTTATGAATGCAGTTATATTCTTATCAAATGATTATAATTTTCTTTACAAAGTTAGAATAAAAAAAAAAAACCTAATTGATCAATTTCATATTTTTTTTCATTGGATTTTGTTGTTGAAACAGTGTATCGTTCACGATTGATCAGTGAAATTGAATTCGAGTGACGAGTTTGATTGAAGGACGATTCGAGTTGTATTTGAATTTGGTTTTGGATTGGAGGACGATTTTCATTTTCGTGGGTTTGAATGGTTTTGGGTTCAGTTACTCGAAATTATGTTGAATGAGAATTATTTTTCCGGATTGTATCGAATGAAAATTATTTTTATTTTATTTTTTATAGTTTTTGGAAATTTTCCCCATCTGTTTTAGTATATTTCTATCATGCTGGTTCAGATGCCTAGCTAGCTCAAATGGTTCCGCAATGCGAAAATTTGTTAATTTAGAATGAATCAAACATTGTCACCTAGGAATCCTAGAAGTGCAAGAAGATGCTGATGGTAAGAGCTACTTTTGGTTCATTAAAGTAAACACCACCTCCAATGTGATGCAAAAGTCTTAAAGTTCCTAACTATTTTCACATGCCATCTGAAATGATCTTCAAAATAAACAGATAGGAAATCTACCCAGCCCTAGTGTTCTGCAGAATAAATACCGCAAAAAAGTCTGAGATTTCACACACGGAAGAAAGGAAAGAGGACACTTTCCTTCAAAAGCTAATCATTCTAAAACTAGGAGAAGCTAAACTCCTGTAAACTTATTTTTGGCCAGAGGAAACCACTGCGATGATGACATTTACCTACACTTCCGCGTTACGGTAAGATACATTGTTTCCAATTAAAACGGGAGGTATCTCAAATTCCAGTGCTTACTCAAGAGAAGGAAAACTTCAAAAGTATACAATTCCTGTTCCACCTATTCTGGTAATTTCAGGTAGAATTGTAAGAGCATAGTTATGAAACAGAACACCAAAACTACACAAAGCATGTCCTGCATGAGTTTGCTCAACTGAACCATCGGCTAGGATAAGAATACTCAGAACAGGAGCTCAAATTGTGCCAGCTGTGGCCAAACATGAATGCTACTGCCATGTCTTCTACCTCAGCCTGCACGCCAGACCTTACTCAACATGCTATCGACAATATCCAACTACTGTGATACACGTCCAGGATAAAATAAAATTCGATTCAGATTCCAGACGGAGAAGTATGAGAAGCGAAGAGCTAGTTCCAGTTTAGAACTATTCACTCAAGGTAGAGTAACTGTAATGGTGTGATCATCATAATACCACTCCCCCCACCTGAACCCAGAAATAATGTGATCAAGGCCACTCATTCAATTGAAGTATCCATCATTTAATTGGTGACGTACAACCAAGCATTATCTTGTTATACTTCCAATGTGTTGGAATCAACTAATGTGCGAGTACTTTATCATAATTGAGTTCCATAAACCGCGTAAACCGTGACAACACATTTAGGCACAATACTGTTCGCAGGAAGAGTTGGATTGGAATAAAGCTGAACTGTTATCATCCTATTACCTAACAAAAAAAGATTTTCAGCTTGATATGATTGAAGATATTGAAAAATGTCAGTAAATATAATCAATATTTCTGTGCATGATACAACCATAAAAAAGGTGGTAAATTAATACGATAATAAAAAAATGAATTCCATGTAAGAAATAAAAAGTAGACGTAGTTTCAAGTAAAAAAAATGTCAATAATTTTAAGCGATGTAAGTAGCATCTAATATATACGTTGACTATGATATCTTAGTTAACATACAAGATGTAAATGATATGTTTACCAAAATCATTAGGCGCAAATGAAAGATTCCCC